>JACBWV010000099.1:10505584-10553478 GCA_013435795.1 Chlamydomonas sp. ICE-L | reverse complement strand
GTAAGATCAAGGCCATCGGCGTCAAGATGGTGGTGTCTGGCGAGGGTGCTGATGAGGTGTTTGGTGGATACTTGTACTTCCACAAGGCACCCAACAAGGTGGGGGTCTGTAGTGTTGTAGTGAATGATAATATGTGGCGAGGGTGCCGATGAGGTGTTGGGTGAATGCTTGTATTTCCACAAGGCACCCAGAAAGGTGAGCCTGGCATGAAGTGACCAAGGGGTTATGTTTGTATAGCTGAATGAGAAGAAATGTTATGTTGATACCTCTCGACAGTCAGCCACAACAGGCACGGGATTAAGGGAGTCAACCTGTTTACCAATGAGGTGTTTGGTGGATACTTGTACTTCCGCAAGGCACCCAGCAAGGTGGGCGGCTGTAGTGATTTAGTGAATGGTAATAGGTGGCGAGGGTGCGGATGAGGTGTTTGGTGTATACTTATAATTCCTACCACCAACTGGGCACACTCACAACTTGTACTGGGGCCAACCACCAACTGGGGAGTTATACTTGTGTTTTCAATTTGCAGGAGGAGTTACAGAGCGAAACTGTTCGCAAGATATTTTGCTACCCCTGGACTGTTAAAAATACATACATACATACATACTCACAAGGTGTTTTCAATTTGCGGGAAGAGTTCCAGAGCGAACCTGTTCGCAAGATCCAGGCCCTCATATATTGATATTAATATTGATCTAAATTATTGATATTTTTTTTTTCTTTTTATATATATATATTTTATATATATATATATATATATATATATATATATATATATATATATATATATATATATATATATATATATTTGTTTCATTTTTATATATATATATTTTATATATATATTTTTTATTTCTTTTTATGCAATACTTGTAATATTTGTACAGGTGGACAAAGACACTTTTAAGACAAAATATTGATATTATCAAGGTGTTTTCAATTTGCAGGAGGAGTTCCAGAGCGAAACTGTTCGCAAGGTCCAGGCCCTTAACAAATACGATTGCCTGCGAGCCAACAAGTCCACCATGGCCTGGGGTGTGGAGGCACGTGTGCCCTTCCTGGACAAGGAGTTCCTCGACGTTGCCATGGCCATTGACCCTGCTGAGAAGATGATCGACAAGTCCAAGGGTGAGTGCTCAGCTCCAGGGAACAAAGAATAACACAAACAACTCGACTGCGTACGTGCCAACAAGTCCACAATGGCTATTGACCCAGCTGGGAAGATGATCAACAAGGCCAAGGGTTAAAGCTCAGCTCCAGAGTTCCCTTTAAGGTCACGTGCTACATTACATACCTTCGTATTTTTGCGGTGCTGCGTTAGAGTCTTTGTGGGTAGCCTTTACAGCCAAAAAGGCTGCTAGGAGCACCATGGCCATTGACCCTGATCAGATGATCAACAAGTCCTAGGGTGAGTGCTCAGCTCTGGGGAACAAAAAATAATACACACCTGCACACACAAAGAACGGCTGTTAATGTGTCAACAAGTTCACCATGGCTATTGACCTGGCTGAGAACATGATTGACAAGTCCAAGGGTGAGTGCCCAGCTCCGGTGATAAAAAACGAAAGAAAAAACGAAATAGAAATAATAAAGTGTAAGCAAATGGGTGGCCCCCTCAACCTGGTGCCTAAGGCGCATTATGTGCACCGGTCGCATTGAGAAGTACATTCTGCGCAAGGGCTTCTACGATGAAGAGAACCCTTACCTACCCAAGTAGGCGTACTATTTATTTCATTCTTGAACCTGTACTGTGCACAGGTCACACTGAGAAGTACATCATGTGCAAGGTCTTTGACAGTGAAGAGAACCCTTACCTCCCCAACGAGGCGTACCATTTATTTAATTTGTTGCCTTTTACTGTGCATAGGTCGTATTGAGAAGTACATTCTGCGCAAGGCCTTTGACGATGAAGAGAACCCTTACCTCCCCAAGGAGGTCCTGTGGCGTCAGAAAGAGCAGTTCTCTGACGGTGTTGGTTACAGCTGGATCGATGGTCTGAAGGCTCATGCTGAGGAGATCATCTCTGACGCACAATTGAAGGCTGCTGAGCACAGGTGAATCATTTTTCGTAGTTGTGTATGTTGGGTTGGTAAAACGATTATTTGGGGTTCAGTTTGTCAATGCTTACTCTTTTTGTTGGCCCTTCCTGTCACGGTTTGGCAAGTCCCTTTAGCCTATTTGACCAACCCCTGGACTGTAACTTACACATTCATGTCGGGGTATGTATGCTATAGTCAGTTGTGCCTATCTGAATGCAAGCTATCGGATGCTGTAGGCACTTCAGGAAGCACTGAGCTTTGTTAGGGTTGCACTTGCACTTGCTGCTCGCCATGTTTTGTCCTGCCTATTGAAATTTAGGCTATAGGCACTTCAGGAAGCACTCAGTTTTGTGAAGTTGCACTTGCACTGCTCGCCGTGTGTATTCCTGCCTATTGAAATGTAGGCTATAGTCAATTCAGGAAGTACCATGCTTTGTTAGGTGCACTTGCACTGCTCACCATGCTTGTCATCTTTATCAAAATGTATGCTACAATCCGGGGGAGAGTGTTGGTCGCAAGTCAGGGTTAAGGGTTTTAGGGCTTAGGGTTGCCGACGAAATCGGCTTTGTAGCATATTTTCCTATTGATTTTAGGGGATAATCCAGGGCGACTGCACAACAGGCCCATGCATAACCCTACTAGTCTAATACCCAGTTATGAGCTACTTCGGGATGGTCAGTCAGTCAGATGGCCACAAGTCCAAGGCGGCGGCGCAAGTGACGCGGAAAATTGGCAGAGAGTGCTGGCTATCGGAACATTAGGTCGTAACGGAATGGAGCGGACTGAAGCCAGTTAGTACGAGGCTGTTGGCTGACGTGTCAAGCTTTGTCTCGGTCGCACGTCAGTCGCACAGACCAACAAACAGACAACAGGGTGAGCCTAAGGGAGGGTGCAGCAAAAAATTGATGTGCTGAAATATTTTACGGTTTTTGAAGGGAGTGACTGGGTTGACATATCAAATGGTCTTTTTCTAAAGCTGGTCCTGCCAAATAACCCCTCCTCAGGTACCCTGACAATACCCCTAGGACCAAGGAAGCCTACTGGTATCGCACCATCTTCGAGACTCACTTCCCCCAGAAGGCGGCTGCTGACACCGTGCCTGGAGGTCCCTCCGTGGCATGCTCCACACCCACTGCCGCTTTGTGGGATGCCTCATGGGCTGGCAAGGAGGATCCCTCTGGTCGCTCTGTTGGTGCCCACGACTCTGCCTATGACGCTGACGAGGCCAACCCAAGCTCTGCCAAGAAATCTAAGAACTGAACGCAAGCGTAGGGTCTTCAGACGGTTGCCTCTCTCTTTTATTGGGGCATAGGGTGGTAGGGACCGTGGTTGTTCAGGGCACTGCGTCCTCCATCACAGGCGCAACGTCCAAGGGTCCGATGCGTCGCAGGACGCAATGTGGGGAGGGTTTGTGACCAGAAGGAAGGGTCTGTTGCGTCACAGGACGCAGGCTATATAATTGGTTGCGTCTCAGGCAGCAGAGCTGGGGGTCTTCCTGAAGTACCCTTGTAGGGACCTCTGGATGGTTACCTGCTGTGCTGGGATTGTTTCATGGTTTTTCAGCCAACTCTGTGCTGCTCATAGTCTTCCCAACCCAAGTCCCCCCGTGCAATATCCACGGAAACCAGACTTGGTACTGGTATTGGAAATGGGAAATAAAATTATTTGTCACCTTGATCTATCTTCAGGGCTATGAAAGCAGCTTTGTAAACTTGAACTGAAACTTGGTTGCATGGCTCCACCCGACCGCTCCGGCCCTTTAGGCTGCTCGCAGTCTTCGGCAGTAACATGATCAAATCAAGCAGCTCTGTAAGAACAGTACAACACCAGTGCCTCCCCAAGCTTCTGGGGATTTTTGCTTTCGCCTGTCTTCTCTTATCCTACAAGTGCAGAGTTATACTTTAACTCGGTTACATGGCTCCAGCCAGCAATTTGGCTGCTCGCCGTATTCGGCAGTAAAAAAACGCAAATGTAAACAAAACAATCAAAAATGAAAGCATTTGTATCCAAATTACATACCGGTAGTGATGTTGCTCCTGCAATGTCGGAAGTTGGCTCACAATATTTTGTGTCTAATACAGTTGCTGTGCATATTGGGCCAGATAATTTGGCTATGCCATAACTGTCTAAACAGGAATAACACACACAATCACATATACAGTTCGATGTTTGGAGGACTGTCTACCAGGTTACTTCAGCCTTCATCGGCATTGAACATATGTAGGGTTGGGCCGCCGTATGAACGTATACTCATACGTTTATAAGCTCATACGTATATATACGCCGTATATTTTTTCTCGAATCGTATGAGTATAAACGTATAAAAACGTTTGAGTTGTACTTCGAAAAGTTCCAGGCACATTACTTTCTCGGTTTTCATCCAATTTATCATTTAGATAGCTCATTGGAAAGCTGTTGACCTCCTCTATCACAATATGCAATAAAATTAATCTTTCACGCGTACCATTTTGTTTAAATGTGGCCTACAGTTTGATTTAGATAGCCAGGATGGCACACATATCAGAGCGCCACCTAGCCTTCCATTCCACACGCTGTGCTCCTACGTGGGCTTGAAGGATTGATGGTGCAAGCCTAGTGCAATGTGAAAATGTAAAATATTACAGTATAGTTATATACTTATATTATTATAACCTGTAGCTGACTCACAGAGCTGCCTAGAAGCTGCAGCATACTTGGTCTGAAACCAGTCGCTGACGGAGGGAGCTGCGTATAAATAATGTCAACATGGACAATATTTATATATTATTGGCATTGAATGGATCTCGTAGATTGGCACCGCACTTCTTGGTCAACGCGCTTTCTGGCCGTAATTTATTTTTCTGAGATTTGGACAACCTAAAATTGCCAGAATATTTTTTTGAGAGTTGATCTGTGAAGCCAATGAAATTAGCAACGCGGCAATACCTTTAAATCCGTGTAAAAGTTTTTCCCTAAGAAGTGCAATAATTACTCATACGTTTTTATACGTTTATATGCATACGTTTATACGTTCATACGTTTATACGGCATATAAAAATGAAAATATACGTTTGCTTCCCAACCCTAAACATATGTATTTACCAGGACACATATATAACAACATATACATTTCCCAACCCTAAACATATGTATTTACCAGGAAACATGTAAACGCGAACAAACCATTTCCCCCATTGTATGTATGTATGTTACAGTCCAGGGGCAGGCCAAATAGGCTAAAGGGACTTGCCCGACCGTATAGGAAGGGCTTAAAAAGAAAGGCACTGATGAACTGAGCCCCAAACAATCGTTTAACCGTCGGGGCCCTGAGTTCGTGCTACAGTGATTATTTAATTCTACAATATTATTAAATCATCATCTCAGCTGGGATGATAATTTAACTGTGCGATTATTATCGCATTTTTTTATAAATAGAATTCAGTATTTCCAACCCTCAAAGGAATCAGGATTCATGACCAACTTCATACTAGAGTTTTTATCCACCAATTCAGGTTCAATGTTCATTTTCCCCAAAAATATTTTTCTATCCTCAGCGTATAATGGACATTATTTTAATGACATTTTAATTTGTCCCCTTAATTTTAACAATTTGGTTTCTTCTTCTGAACGATAAAAGGTCAATACAAAATCGAATTATTTCTATAAAAATGCTTGATCCAATCTCTCAATACTTTCATGGATAAACAGAGGAATATTCGTTCCACTTCTGGATTGCACATCAGATATGAATCCCTTTCCTCTCAGATTGTGAAACCAGGTTCTGGTACTTTCTTCTCGAATTCGTTAAGGCTTCGTCCGTACATTCAAAGAGTTCCCAAATCACATGTATGACACACTCGATCCTTCCAAGGGAATACGGGGCGTTTCCATCTATCAGTTTCCACCTTCAGGTAGAGGGAGAAAGTTACACATCTAAACACATTCCGCACCACCGTGTGGGGTAGGTCTCAGATGAGAAAAGAAGGCATCTCTTGTTTGCTACCGTACTCTCCTCCCATGAAGAGGACATCAAAATATGGTGCGGTACACAGCCTTCTTATTTTCTTGAGATCCAGAGCTTTCGCCTCTAGGGCGCGTATCTGCTGACTTGGTGCTAGAGTACAATAAAATATGATTGGAGAATAGGACCCTCTCCACTTTGTTCGTTTGTTACAGTTAACTGGATTAAGTTCCTAAGGTCCCGCACCTCAATGCAAATTGGCGACCAGAGATTCATTCTGGGAATCTTCCAAGGAGTACAAAATCGCAAGGGCATCAGACCCCTTCTTGCTCCAACAGTCTGTGCGTCCCCTAGCCATGTTGAGATCGGCAAGGGCAACAGCCCTCATCATCCCAGGGTTACTATCACGGTATTTCAAAATGGAGTTCCAGAATGTAATCGCTGATTTCAACCAGTAATAATGAATTGGGAAATGACCAGTTTCTTTCAGAGCAATGCGTTGGGGGACGGATCGCTTCACTCCTAGGACTCGCTTTGTACAAACAGCATACCCCATATGAATATCTGTAGATGCTTCTTGGTCTCTGCTAGTAGCACACCACCACCAAAAAGATGTTGAATGTCACCAGTACTTTTGGGGGACCGTACATTCCAGAAGAGAGGGCAAAGGACTGGAACAACCAAAGCATGGCGTGCGGTCAATCCTTAACTGCAGTATTTCAACTTGGCTTAAATTATTCTTGGCTGGCAAGGCGAGTATGAAGACTCCCCTGCGAAGAAAATAGGTGGCGAAGGTTCCAGCCCCGTCTACATCGGCGAAGGCATAGGCACCCGCAGGCACCTGAGAACCATGCACCGTTGTCTAATTTGGCTAATGCTGGCAAGAATGTTGTCCCGCCATCGAATACGTGAGTTGATGCCCTTGCACCCATCGCCCATCGAATATACACTTAGGCGCTAACTGATACCTACCATATTGCACAGGATCTCGCTAATTCACGTTCTTGGATCTAACCTCTGGAACAGATCGGTCCTACGCCCGCCTACGCCTACGCTCCTACCACACAGCCCTCCGCTCCACGCCCCCCCTCAACACTCCCGCGGCCACGCACGTGCCAGATATCCACCACCACTTGCATACATGTCCTGGGTGCACGGCCAAGTTGCGCGACCAGCACTAACAGAAGCACCACCACAGGACCAGCAGCGAGACCAACAGCATCATGCGTGCCATGAAATCCAGTTCCTCCCTGCGTTTGCCCACCACAACTAGCATCCCGCGTAAGTTCAGCGTAGCCCGTCACACCCGACGGGCTCCTATCGTGTGCGGTGCTGCTGCAGCCCCGTCCGATGCCGGATCTACCGTTGTGGTGCAGGAGGCCTCGACAAAGCACGCCTCCCTGAAGCGTAAGATTTTTCAGGTAGCAGCTCTGACCGACCGTGGTCAGCGACACAACAGGCTGGTCAGTAATGCTTATGAGGAGGAGCGTGTGATGATGGAGACTCTGCTGGCTACTCTGTGTAGTACGGAGCACAAGGTATGTGTGTTACGTTGGGCATGGAGTGGACGTATCTTGCTGGGCATGGGGTGGGTGGGTGTTGTATATGGCCTGAGTTGTGTGTGTTGTGTGGGGCATGGGGCGTAGGTGTTATGCTGGGCATGGGGTGGGTGGGTCGTGCTGGGCATGGAGTGTGCGTTTCTTGCTGGGCATGGGGTGGGTGGGTGCAGTATGGAGCACCAGGTGTGTGTGTTACATTGTACATGGGGTGGGGGTGTCGTGCTGGTCATGGGGTGGATGTGTATTGTGTAGGGCAAGGTGTGTGTGTGTGTGGGGTGGGGGGGGGTGGGGGGGGGGGGGGTAGGATGCATGGGGGGGGTAGTGTGAAACAAGGGAGCAATGGTTGTGTGTGTGTGGTTGGGGGGTGGGGGTGGGGGGGGATGACTGGGAGTATATGCAACTTGAGAGCTCTTTAGAAGCTTCCCCCTTCTTTTTCTCTCTCTCAGGTCATGCTTCAAAAAAATGACATATTGCAATCATTTGCTTAAATCAGATTTTAAACCTAAATAAAAAATTATATTCTTCACACACCACCCGGGTGACTGCTGATGTGATATTGGGTGAATAGGAGCTTGTATATGGGTATGCGACTTGAGAGCTCTTTACAAGCTCCCCCTTCTATTTCTCACACTCAGGTCATACTGACAAGTTCTAAGAGCGTGTCGCAAGCGACATGGAAAAACGCTTTAGCAGTCACCGGCAGGGAGTTTCGAAAGTAGTGGAGAAAGTAGCTACTCGTAGCCGAATAAAGCTACACAACATTGAACAACCTTTGCGAAGGATATTGACCGCTGCGATGATGATAACTCTAGTCATGCGCACTCTAACTATGAGCCCAATGTTTGGGTACGGAGGTGGTCGGAATCGTTCAAACGCCTGGTCATATGGATGGTGAGGCGGACAGACGGCGGACAGACGGCGGACAGACTGCAGAGAGAGACACGGGGGTGAACTTAGGGCTTCAGCTCCGGGACCCTGGGGGGTCCAGAGGGGCTAAAGCAAAAAAAATGAAATATTGCAATCATTTGCTTATATTTGATTTTAATAAATAAATAAAAATGATGTTCTTCTACAACCACCCAGGTGACTGCTGGTGTGATGTCGGGTGACTGTGAGCTTGTGTATGTGACACTTTAAAATTGTTTGCTTAAATAAGTTTTTTCAACATTTTTTTTGAAAAAATGATGTTCTTCAAACACCACCCAGGTGACTGCTGATGCGATGTCGGGTGACTGGGAGTATATGCAACTTGCGAGCTCTTTACAAGCTCCCCCTTATTTTTCTCATGCTCAAGTCGTGCTTAAAAAAGGACATATTGCAATCGTTTGCTTAAATTAGATTTTTAATTTTAAATTAAAAAATATTGGTCTTCTACCACCACCCAGGTGACTGCTGATGCGATGTTAGGTGAATAGGAGCTTGTATATGCCTCATGTGAGCTCTATAGAAACTCTCCCTTCTTTCTCTCATGCTTCATTCTTCAAACACCACCCAGGTGACTGCAGACGCGATGTCAGGTGACTGGGAGCTTGTGTACGCAACATGCAAGATCTTTGCAAGCTCCCCCTTATTTTTCTCATGCTTCAAAAAAATAAATGTTGAAATCGTTTGTTTAAATTGTATAAGAAAAACTTCTAACACCACACAGGTGACTGCAGATGCGATGTCAGGTGAATGGGAGATTGTGTACGCAACATGTGAGCTCTTCAGAAGCTCCCCTTTCTTTCTAGCCATCGAAGAGGCCTTTGGGGATCAGAAGAAGAGTGACCTCTTTTTCAAGCTGCACCAACTTCAGGTTCGGGCTGTTTATTATTAATAATAATAATAATAATATTATTATTATTAGTAGTAGTAGTATTAGTTATTATAATTATGATTATTATTGCATTTGTTTTTTGTCAGTGAGGATGCCTTTGGAGGAGCAGTGGAAGAGCGACCTCTTCTTCAAGCTGCATCAACTTCAGTTTTGGGCTGTACATTATTGTTTTGCTTTTTGTTTTTGTGTTGTCATTGAGAAGGGCTGTGGGAGCATTCAAAGAGCGACCTCTTCTTTAAGCTGCATCAAGTTCAGGTTTGTTGTCATTTAGAAGGGCTTAGGAGAACATTAGAAGAGCGACCTCTTGTTTAAGCTGCATCAACTTCAGGTTTGGGCAATACACATTTTGAATTGAACTTGGAAGAGTTTCATTGTCGGGTGTGCTCGTGAGGCGCCTTATACCGTGTATAGAAACCTGAATCAGCATTAATTGACCTCAAAAGACTTTAATTGTCAGATGTGCTCGCGGGGAGCTCATACATAGAAACCTGAATTAAACTCACAAGCCGTCCATTGGCAGGTGTGCTCGTGGGGCGCCTCATATACATAAAGCCTCTCACCTAACCTCATATATAGAAAGCCTCTGACAGAACCTCACATATAGAAACCTCTGACCTGAGTTTGGACCTTGGATCAGGTGTGCTCGTGGAAAGCTCATATACAGAAAGCCTCTGGCCTGAACTCATGTATATAAAGCATGTGACCTGATCTTGTACCTTGGATCAGGTGCGTGGGGCGCCTCGTGTATAGAAACCTGAATCCTTATGCATTGACCTCAAAAGCCTTTCATTGCCAGGTGCACTCGTGGAAACCTCATTAACAGAAAGCCTCTCACATAAAGAATATATCTGAATTGAACTTGGGCGCTTTCATTGCAAGGTGTGCTCGTGGAAAGCTCATGTACAGAAATCCCTCTCATAGATAGAATATACCTGAATTTACCTTGGACGCTTTTCATTGTCAGGTATGCTCGTGGGGCGCCTCATATATATAAAACTGAATCCTTGGAAGCCTTTCATAAAAAAAAATATATATATATGATGTATGAAAGCCTCGCATATATAGCCTCCCGTATATAGAATATCCATGAAGTGACCTTGGACGCTTTTCATTGCCAGGTGTGCTCGTGGGGCGCCAGTACCATAAATCGCATCTCCCAGAGGCTTACTACCTACTGCCTCCACAACTGGTGGCCTGATATAATTATATACAAGAAACTTGAATCCTTGTGCATTGGCCTTATAACCCTTTCATCGTCAGGTGTGCTCGTGGAAACCTCATTAACAGAAAGCCTCTCTTAAAAAGAATATATCTGAAATGACCGTGGATGCTTTTCATTGCCAGGTGTGCTCGTGGGGCGCCAGTACCATCGGTCGCATCTCCCAGAGGATTGACTTTGAGAAGAAAGAGTTCTACAGCGAGTTTGACACCACTCTCTTTGCGCTCACTGTCATCCCTCTCATTGGCTGGTTCAAGGTAAGCTCCTTTATTTATATGTAGGGACCGGCATATCATATGATGTTGACCAACGGCGAGTATGATATCATATGATATCATATGATGACATGATATCATATTGCTGTTCCCTACTTATATGCAGGGGGTGGGGGGGGGGGGGGGGGGGGGGCAATGAAATGTCGCTCATGTACCTCGCGCTCCATTCGGGGCCTGCGGGGGTCCTAAAACAATCAAAGCAAGTTGATACGAGTCCTAGGGAGCGTCGCAAGCAACGACGCGGAAAATGTCGGTTGCGGAATCGAGCGGACCGAATCCAGTTAGTTACAAGACCATCGGCTGATGTGTCAGGCTTTATCTGGGTTGCACGTCAGATGCACAAACGAACAAACAAACTAACAAAGGGGTGACCCTGGGGGCTCCCGCGCCCTAGAAGGGGGGGCTCCACCAAATGGGGTGACCCTGGGGGCTCCCGCGCCCCAGAAGGGGGGGCTCCACCAAAACAGGGTGTCCCTGGGGGCTCCCGCGCCCCAGAAGGGGGGGCTCCACCAAAACAGGGTGACCCTGGGGGCTCCCGCGCCCCAGAAGGGGGGGCTCCACCAAAACAGGGTGACCCTGGGGGCTCCCGCGCCCAGAAGGGGGGCTCCACCACCAAACAGGGTGTCCCCTGGGGGCTCCCGCGCCCCAGAAGGGGGGGCTCCACTTAAACAGGGTGACCCTGGGGGCTCCCGCGCCCCAGAAGGGGGGCTCCACCAAAACAGGGTGACCCTGGGGGCTCCCGCCGCCCCCAGAAGGAGGGGGCCTCCACCAAAACGGTGATTGTCCCTGGGGGCTCCCGCGCCCCAGAAGGGGGGGCTCCACCAAAACACTCTTTGCGCTCACTGTCATCCCACTCATTGGCTACTTCAAGTTAAGCTCCTTATACGGGCCTTTTATTAATTGTCGCTTTATATTGATGCATATTGAGGAACTGCCCGCATATTATATTGTCGCATACTTCAGTGCTGAGTTATGGTTCAATGGGTGGGGCAGATTGGTGAGGTGGGTATGTGGGCGTGGGGGAGGTCCATTGTTGTGCGACTTAGTGTTTGATTTGAACTTACTGAGGCACTTCTTTAGTTGGCTACTTCGTGCTAACTACGCCTCTTTCAGTGCTGAGGTATGATCTATGGGTGGGCAGATAGATTGGGTGAGATAAGTGGGTGGGTGGGGAGGGGGGATATTCATTGTTGTGCGACTTATGTTTGATTTGAACTAACTGAGGCACTTCTTCAGTTGGCTACTTCGTGCTTACTACGCCTCTTTCAGTGCTGAACCATGATCTATGGGTGGGCAGATGGATTGGGTGAGGTGGGTGGGTGAGGAGGGGGGAGGTTAATTGTTGTGAGACTTATGTTTGATTTGAACGAATCGCCCCACTCCTTTAGTTGGCAATAACTACGCCACTTGTTGTGCAGAGCTATGATCTATGGGTGGGCAAATGGATCGGGTGAGGTGGGTGAGAGAGTGGGGAGGTGGGAAGGTTTAATTGTTGTGAGACTTATGTTTGATTTGAACAAAACGCCACACTCCTTTAGTTGGCAATAACTACGCCACTTGTTGTGCAGAGCTATGATCTATGGGTGGGCAAATGGATCGGGTGGGGTGGGCAGGGAGGGGGGATATTCATTGTTGTGAGATTCATGTTTGATTTTAACTAACTGCCGCACTCCTTGATATTGTAGAATTAAATGATCACTGTAGCACGAATCCAGGGCCCCCGTCGGTAAAATGATTGTTTGGGGTTCAGTTCATGAATGCTTTTTCTTTTTAAGCCCTTCCTATCACGGTTGGGCAAGTCCCTTTAGCCTATTTGACCTACCCATGGACTGTAACATACATACACACACTTTGCGTGCTGATCTATAAAGTGACAGGTCTCATTGAGAGGATTTGACTCAAACACCTGGTGCACAAGCGGTTAGTTTTTTGTTTTAAAACAGAATTTAGCACTTTAATATGCATCAGTGATTGTATTTCCGCTAATATAGCGATCGGTAGTTTTGACCCCGATTTAGCAAAATTATCGCTATAAAAAAAGTAAAAAAAAAGTTTTTTTTCGTTTCCCCTATCTCTAGATAAATGGCCCTAAAAAGCTTCAAAAAGGTATAGAAAGCTATAGAAAGCTCTAAAACGCTGTCAGTGGAGGAGGCCTAAAACAAGAAAGCTAGGAAAAAGCCACTTTCAGATTTGAAAAAAATATCACTGATATGCATCACATCAACTACTTAGCTCATATGGCCATACCATAGCTGCATGTACTTTCTTGGTGATTATTGTGTATATTAAAATTATGATATTTGCCTCAGGAATTATTTGACTCAACACCTGGTGCGCAAGCCGTTATACATACAAGTGGTTAAGCATATAAGTGGTTGTACAGAAAAGCAATTACACAGAAAAACAGCTACACAGAAAAGGCACTTGACAAACCAGCTGCTTCTGAATAATTATTCCACTTTCAGTGCTGAGTTATGGTTCAATAGGTGGGGCAGATGGTGAGCTGGATCAGGTGGGGGTGGTGTGTGTGTGGTGTGGTGGTGGTGGTGGGGGGGGGGGGATAAGGTCATTGTTGTGATAATTATTTATTGAACTAACTGTCACCAATCCATTGATGTGGCTGATTATTAGTGACAGTCTCATCGGGAATCATTTGACTCAACACCTGGTGCACAAGCAGTTGTACATACAAGTGGACACACAGAAAAGAGGTTACACAGAAAAGTGGTTACGCAGAAAATAGGTAACATAGAAAAGAGGATACACAGAAAAGTGGTTACACAGAAAAGCGGGTACACAAAAAGAGGTTACATAGAAAAGAAGTTACACAGGAGAGAGGTTCCACAAAACGTGGTTCACAGAAAAGCGGTTAAGCACAACAGAGGTTACACAGAAAAAAGGTCATACAGAAAAGCAGATACACAGACAAGTGGTTACACAGGCAAGCGGTCACACAGACAAGCGGTCACACAGACAGGCAGTTACACAGACAAACGGTTACACAGACAAGCGGTTACAGAGACAAGGGGTTACACAGACAAGAGATTGCAAAGAAAAGTGGTTACATGGAAAAGTGGTTCCGCAGACAAGCGGTTACACAGAAAAACGGTTACACAGAAAAGCTGTTCCACAAAAAAGAGGTTACATAGAAAAACAGTTAAACAGAAAAGGCACTTGACAAACCAGCTGCTTTGGCATAACTACACCTCTTTCAGTGCTGAGCTTTGGTTCAATGGGCGAGCATATGGATCGGGTGAGGTGGGGTGGGGTGGGTTGAGGTGGGCTGGTAGGGATGAGGCAGGGTGAGGTGGGGTGAGGTGAGGTGGTCAGGTAGGAGCGAAGGCAGGGTGAGCAGGGTGTGAGATGGGCAGGTAGAGGGTGGGCCAAGGTGAGTTGGCGGTACGGTGAGGGGGGGGTGAGGTGGTGGTGGGGTACGTGAGGTGGGGGTGAGGATGGGGATGGGGCCAAGGTACGTTGGGTTTGAGGTGAGGTGTGCAGGTAGGGGTGGGGCCAAGGTATGTGGCGGTGAGGTTAGAGGGGGCAGGTAGGGGTGGGGTCCAGGATGTGGTGTGGGGTTAGGTGGGCAGGTGGGGGGGGCCCGGGGTATGTGGGGTGAGTTGGGCAGGGTAGCATTTGGGCAGGGTTGATTTTTGTTCTATGGTGAGTGATAGGAGGTTTGATGGTAGGTTGTGCATTTTTTGTGCTGCAGTTTGATTTCTGTGTCGCTAACTCTGCGTGGTGTGTGTGTGTGTTCTGGCTGTGTTAGACCTGGAGGGTGAGGGCCATGGTGAGTGGTCCTCGTCCTTCTTGCGGAGGTTTCCTTCTTGGGAGGATCTTCTCTGCTGACCCCTTATGAACCTAAAACTTGACATAGTGGACTTTGCTAGTCGAGCACATTCTTGTGCTCTCACCTTTCTTGGCCTCCAATAAATGCTATGTTGTAGATACTGTTTTGTTGTGCTTTGCGAGTGTTCTGTCGTTGTTGGTTTTCGTTCGACTTGAGTTACATTCTTTTTTCCGTATCCCACCCCCCCCCCCTAGCACGACTTGTTGCAATCCATCACCGCTGGTCTATCGCAGAGGCAAACTTCACAGAATCTTTGTTTTGGTTATACACAGTATTGTGTGATTTAGTGTTGATGTGTCTGTGTGGTTGCACGCAATCGAGCGCATGCATACCATGGCAATCAACAGATAGGATCATGCACAACGCGCGGAAGTGTAGACACTGGTACACACTGGTCGTTGTGATTGTGTGTTGTCGCTGTGACATGTAGCAAAGTGTATTGTCTTGACATCTTGTGATGGTCTTGTACGTGGTTGGGCACAGTGCATGAGTGTGTGATTTGACTCTACCAACCATACCAACATAGGAAGAACAACCTACCACACACTGGCAACCAACGTTCAAAACTATTCCGTGTCACCCTCGAGGTCCCCTTCTGAACCTTCCTATAGAATGTTGTAGTTGAATCTTTATCTTTTGTTAGAGACATCAACAACTGTCACACACACCCACCATGGTTAGACCAGATGGGTTTTTCCTTGACCCACATTGTAATCTTTTGTTCACAGGGTTACCCCAACCCCAACACTGTACGCACTGAGATTTTACCTATTCTTTTTTTAACCACCACACCCCAACTTTTTTTATGCACTTTTTACACACATACCAGTCCAACCACACACACCACCAACATATTTTTATACTTGTGTACACTATCACTTTTTTTTTCAGTGGTGACACTGTACCACGTGATCAGACACTAGGAGCAGCGCACCAGCAGTCGAGTGGTGAGTCAGTGGGTCAGCAACAGGCTTGAGTGAGCGCAGGTATCAGATAGGACGCACGCACAAGCAGACCCTTCCAAGAGCCGATTGATTCGGCTGGGCTGAAACGATCAAGCAGCAGTAGCACACCAGGCAGAACGCACAGAATGCACAGAATCGACCACGCATTGGAGAGCACCGACCTACTGTAGACACGCACACATGACAGTTCCGTTAGACGCAACCATCGTGAACAACAGGAGGTCACGCGCCAGGACGCACTACAGGCAACGCACGCGCATAACAGCACCAGCTCAGCCTTTCAGACATAGAGCGGCGCGTATTCTGTAGGCCAGACAGAACGCGAATTGAAAGCTCTGATCAGCGGATTGTTTGTTTGTGATGAAGTGTCAAGTCACCTGTGCGAAGGAAGTCGTCGTTGGTTAAAGCGTTAGTAGCGCATTGACCAACCCACGTGCAGGGGGAGAGTTGCTGTGGGCGCTAGGGGAGGTTGGTGAGGATCATGGAAGGGGGTTCAGGTAGGCCACAATCCTGTAGAAGGGTCATTGGGTGTGTAAGCGTGTTGAGATCCACAGGCGTTCATACACATGTCCTGTGACTAGTGAGCGCAGAAGTTCGTGTACGACTGTGTTTCGCTCCGAAAGCACTATTTCTTGTTCCGTGTGACAACAAAATGCCCTACTTGTTTCTGGGAGGCGCCCAGTAGAGTTCAACGCACCACGACAGATATTCGAAATTGCATATGGTCGGGTTACCTATGGCTCAAGACCACGATTTTATTGCTTGTATCAGGTGCCTGATTTGACTCGTGGGGTTTGTTCATGTGGATAACGAAGGCCTAGTTGGCACAAGCCGCGCACACATTGGGGTGAACAGGTGGGTGTGGATTGTTCGGCGAGGGACACTCCATGTCTTGCCGTTTGAATGGGTTGTCGCACCTTTGGCTTGTTGCGTAGCATTGGGGGGGACCACAACAAACGTTTGGAAATCTCTGATTTGGAATTGGAATGTAGTTTTCATGTAAATGCAATTTATGTCCTACACCGCCAACTCTTGTCTCCTGTTCCATTGACCAACCCACTTGCAGGTCATTGATGTACCTGGATTGAAGAAGATGGTCACCAGTACACATTGTTACCTACCCACCAACACATGCTTTCTGTTCCGTTGACCAACCGCACATTAAGAGTCCAGTAGGGCACCAGGAAAAACATCATCATCATCATCATCATCATCATCATCATCATCATCATCATCATTGACCAACCCACCTGCAGGTGATTGATGCACCTGGAGTGAAGAGGATCCCCCTTGTCAATGGTCTGCTTATGGATACCTGGGCACCAATTAGCAATGTTTGGAAATCTTTGCCTTGGAACTGGAAATCCGGTGCCCCCACGTGCAGTGTGATGTGTGTGTATGTGGATGCGGACATGCGGGTGATGGAGGATAGGTATGGTCAGCTGTTTGTGTACACCCGCCCAATGGAGCTTTGAGTTTTTTTTAGTTGTGAAAGGAATTTCATCCAGGAGATGGGTCTCCCGACAGAAACCAGCAACACCGAGGATTCAGTTTGAATGGCGTTGCCACTGCTAAACAATAGTAGGCACACTTAGGCTCTTGAGTTGACACGGCCCTTGTTGTCGCTTTTCTTTGGCTATTACCGGCCGCTTCTAGTACTCCCTCAGTTAAGGTTTGGTTGACATGGGCCTTCTGGTCGCTTTTCTTTTTGGCTAATACCGGCAGCTTCTGGGTAGCTCCCCCGGCTGGCTACTCGGCCATATCTACAGCAATCTAGTGCACCTGGTAGCTGACATATTCAAATTTCCAGCACCGCTGAAATCTTTGGGCTTAGCCAGGTGGCTGGCTCAAGGAGCTGCCTAGAAGCTGCTATGAAAAGCCCTGGAACATATGCTGACGTGCCCCAGCCTCTGGCGCATCCAGCATGTCTGCAGTAGAGAAATTACGAGTAAATAAATCAATAAACAGTACGCCTTATTACGTGGCGTGAGGTTGGGGGGGCCAGCCCATAAGCTTGCACTGGGATCATCAACCAACAGGGGGGGGGGGGGGGGGGGGGGGGGGGCTGTCATCCCCCTGGAAATACTGAGTAATGAATAACAAGTTGGAACTCCTCCGCCTTTCTTTCTGAACACTTGGTGGTGCTGGTTTATGTTAGGGGTTCCCACCTCCTGGGGGTGGAAATCCTTTCATTACAAAAAAGAGGCCAGCCATTAGCATACGGGATCATGAATTGAACTGAGTTGATTACATGGTGCCGCTGGTTTGTTTCGGGAGACCAAACTCCTGAGGTGAAAATCCTTTCATGAAAAGCCGATAGGCTTCTCACCGTCTGCAGGTGGAGTAGACATGGGTAGTATAAACACTACTACGCGACACCCCTGAGCACATAATGCAATCAGATAGATGCAGACAATTGAATGACATGTCCAGGTCTCGTGAATTATAATGGCAGGCTGCAGTTGTTGGTTTGTTTGCCTCTCTAGGGATGGAAGACAAATATATGCCTCCCCCCCACCCATCACACCCCCACCACAAACCCCCGCACACACACCCAAAAAAACAATGCGTGACCTAACCTGCAGTCCGATTTACATGGTAGGTGGATCCGTACTTGAACTTGAACTTAACGTAACGTAACATGGCTCCAGTCAGCAATTTGGCTGCTCGCCGTCTTTGGCAGTAAAAAAAATATTCGGTGCCGGGTTTTATACCAGGAGAAAACTGCAAAACGAGAACCCCCCCCCCACCCCCCCCCCCCCACCACCCCCCCCCCCCCCCCCCCCCCCCCCCCCCCCCCCCCCCCCCCCCACAACACACACCACCATCACCACCCACCCTTCAAAATCCAGTTAGGCTTCGTCAGTATGGCTCCGTACAAAGGCAGTCGCTGCTGCCCAGGATGAGGAATGGGGACAGAATTAAATGGAGGGGGCGAGAGATGCAGAAGGTTTGGAGTGCACGCAAGAGGTGTCCTATGTATGTATTTATGTATGTGTGTACTTAACAGTCTATGGGTAGCCAAACAGGCTGGAGGGACTTGCACAACCTTAAAACAGGAAAGGCAGTTAAAAACTGACACTGGTTAAGTGAAACCCAACAAATAGTAAGAGATGTTGGCCCGGAGCTTGTGCTATGCGAATGATTTAACACGATTACTCACACAAATAAATAAATAAAAATAAATAAATCTCAACTTCCAAGTACAAATGTATTAATAAAAGTAGCAAGAGGTTTATATCCTCTGAATGAGTCAGGGTTTATTAACATTCTCATATTATAGTCATTTACAACTTATAAATGAATTTATCCGAATGACTGATGTAACTGAGATGGCGAGCAGCCAAATTGCTGGCTGATGCCATGTAACCAAGTTCAAGTCCAAGTAACTGAATGAATAAAGCTGTGTTCATGTGACCTGCTGCAAAGTTTGTTGCAGCAACTAAATCAGAATTACGTGATCACTGTAGCACGAACTCGGGCCCCCTGTCGGTAAAACGATTGTTTGGGGTTCAGTTCATCAGTGCTTTTTCTTGTCAAGCCCTTCCTACGACGGTTGGGCAAGTCTCGTGAGCATATTTGGCCTACCCCTGGACTAAAACAACATACATGATTGGTACGGTACCTGGGCACGTGACTGAGATCGCCCCCCCTCTAGAAATGAACTGGAACTAAGGAAGTTTTAGCTAGGATATGAAATAGATTGCGAGTTGGTCAAATGTTTTTTTACTGTATTAGTAATGTCGCATGACAACTCTATCTAGTCTTTGTCTTCAACTCTTACCACATATTATATTCTTGTAATCTTGGAACGATTCTTCTTCTTCTCCTCTACTTGAATGCTTCTATTTTTTTTTCTATGCACAGTATGCGCGACACAAACAAGAACTCGTATTGTCTGCATTGCTGAAACCCAAAATCAACTTCCGTTTTATCATCGACTGTTCTTTTCTTGTGACTTCTCATTTCTTAGCTTCTTAACTCCGCCACTGCTAGTGGTTGAGATCTGGGTCCTGCTCTAGGGGGTTTAATACCTACGCCACTAAAACGGTGGTTGGGAGCTTGGTTTGTTTGTCGACACACACCTGATGTAATGTTTTTTTTTGCTTTGTGCTTTTTGTTGTTGTTGAAGCACTGAGTCTCAAACACCCTCGTGGTGTCAACTGTCAAAGTGTCAAGTAGACTTCAACATGAAATGTAATGTTTGCTCTCAAAAAGCTTCCTGGTAGTAATTCGTTTTACTGCCATAGACGGCGAGCAGCCAAGTTGCTGGCTGAAGCTATGTAGCCAAATTCAAGTTCAAAAAGCTTTCTCTGACCGCTGCCTGCTAGTCTTTGCTGCTGTTGAGGAATGGGTACATTACGTAGTGATGGAAGTACCCTACTTGTTGGATCAACTGCCGAATATCTTAATAATCAAATGCCGAAGACGGCGAGCAGCCTTAAAGGCCGGAGCCATACAGCTAAGTTCAAGATGTTGTAGGCAGGAAAACAATGTTAAAGCTCAACTTGTTAACAAGGCACAAATATCGTTGCCCAATCAGACAGATAGCTTCGACCTGGACAATTATCGTCGCCCAACTAGACTGACAGCTTTGATCTGGACAACTATCGTCGCCCAATCAGACAAACAGCTTGGACCTGGTCAACTCTTCTAACTGTCTAGTCCCATTGTTGGATCCCTGGTTTAGTGGGTATCGCACGGGGGGACTCGGCATAGGAAGACTGTGATCAGCCCAGAGTTGGCTGACAAACCGTGTAACAATCCGATCCAATCAGACAGACCTTGACAAGTCGTTTACATGTCGGTGTGGAGACCTGGACATGTCTGTAATCGGTTCATATGAGTAACGGTATTACACGGATGTAACAACTTCAATTTCAAATTTCAATTTTAATCGGTTCGAACGCTGTCACACGCTGTGGCTTCAGGGGGGAAGTTTTATATAATGCAGGCGGTTAGACGCCAAATTGCCGTTGTATAGAACCTTGTAACAATTCTGAAACAATCTGACAGAGTGCCAACCCCCCTCCTATTCTAAGTCACAACCAGCAGAATAACCGGACGGCCCATTTAGTCGCCATGTAGTATCAAATGCTCCGTTCATAGTGTAATTAATTACCGATACCATTTTCGCGCGGAAGCTCCGTGGTTCAGAACTCGTACACCTGCGCGAGGAGTGAGTAGGCATGTAGGTTAGGTCAGTTCTAATTAACGCATCAGGATGTGTGTCATTAGGACAAGCCTATATCTAGTTTTACTTAAGAAACAAAGGGTGCCAGAATCAATATAATGCTAATCAATTAGAGAGTACACTCATATAGGCAGTTGTATGGTTCATATACATATATCTACATTCAGTTGATTTTGCGAGGATGTTATGAAGACCCCCCCCCCCCCCCCCCCCCCCCAGAAGTTAGGGAGTGGGCTTGTCTTGGGTCAACACTGGCCCGCCTTTGACAAAGTAATGAGCCAGGGTGAGGGTGCCCCACGCCCACCCATAATTACAAACATGACCCCACAACCATAAAAAATAACAAGATAACAGCTTTCTCAGTGTCAGATGCATTCTCCCCCATCCAACATTTCCAAATTGTTATACAAACGTCGAACGACTAGGAGGTGAGTTGATACCAAACAATAACACTCCCACAAGCGCCCAACATCTTAAACTCTTTGAACATTAAAGGGTGCATTTTTAAACAACCACAAAACTTTGCAAGAGTGGACGTGTCATTTATAAGAGAAAATTTATAATGAAATACTCAATGGACTTGGTGACATGATCACAAAAAGGGCATTGATAGGCTGTCACAGCCAGTTCACAAATTGCGGAAATGTACTAACCTAAAGAAAGAGGTTCATAGCTGTTCATAGAAAATACAAATTAACGACATCCCCTACAACCATCACCCCACCCATCAACACAAAACAGAGGATGCCTCTACTCCAAAGCTTTTTTGGGCAAAGCCCCCCCTCCTGGGGGGCGGGGGGCCCCAGGGTCACCTGCACTCGATTATGTTGCCACCTGTCGCTCCGATAGCCAACACTCTCCGCCAATTTCCCGCACCGCTTGCATCGCCGCCTAGGAATTGTTTCCGCTCCCATTAGCGATCACTACCCGGGACCCTGTTTTGGCCTAACCTTCCGCCAACGTGAGACTAAAATCTCAGCCCCGCCCCCTGACCCCCCCGGGCCGACCCTTCCAGCCGCTTACCCTAATCGCTGCCAGGAGCCCAAACTTGAAAGACACCAAATCCCTGACCACTACCAGCAGACCCCTTTTCTGAAATGGAAAGAAAAAAATCTCTACTCCCACTTACCTTCTCTGCACTGATGGACAGAGATGGTTTGCTGTACTGCTTGCCAGGAACGATGACAGAGGAGATAGTGGTCTTGAATGGCTTGTGGTTCCACTCAGCCGCTGCGTTATTGTTGGACAGGTCATAAGACATCCTCACTGTGTCCTTCTCAATCTTCTTGTTCACAGCGAAGGCAAACTTGGCCTGCATGAGGAGGGGGAGGAGAGGGAGAGTTCAGGAGGGGGGGGAGGAGAAGAGTTCAGGAGGGGGAGGAGAAGAGTTCAGGAGTAGGAGTAGGAGGAGAGTTCAAACTTGTTGAGGCGATCCCCAAAGCTGATAATACTCAAACATAGGCTTCTGGATGCTACACGGGGTAGGACAAGGCTGAGATGTGCTGGCCATACCCGACTTTTGTTTTTGTACTTCCAGTGCACATTTCGGGGCAAATTTTGAAACCACACTTTTGGGGGCTCCGGTACAGCCACCTGAAAATACCCCAATACTGTAATACGACCACCACCCATCCACGGAATTGTAGCATCAGGGTTTGTTCTACTCTGATGCTTCAATCTATTGGGGCGAAGCCACAATTGAAAGAGTGGGTTTATACACGCTTGCCAATCTAAATAGGTTGATTGGTTGGACTGGTTTGGCCTATATCTTTCACTCAAAAGCACTTAAAATCAAGGAAAAACATGGTGATATTCGAAGGGGGGGCAAGAAAAAAGATTTCGCATGTTCCATATGGATAGAAAACCTCAAGCAATAGTCAATAAAAAAAATCAGGTCGATACACCCACGGACGGCCGAGATAGAGGGGTGTGGGGTGGGGTGTGGGGTGTGGGGGGGGGGTCCGACCGTTTTCCCAACTTTATTTGTACTTCGTGTAACTTTCTTGCCAGTTCGATTTTTTGAGCTTTAAGATCACCGTCGAGAAGGCTCGACGAGACGAGTACGAATCTGCAATCGTTAGTCGGTTACACCCAGTGTGTAATTGGTGGGTGACCAGGAAGGCACATCCAGGCTGGACGCCAGGCTGGACATCACCTACACCTTCACGCCCAGCGTCACACGAGCGGCAGTTAGGCTGAAAAACGCGCGCACGCAACGCGTTCGTATGCGCGTTCTGAATTCTGGTCACTGATGAGGTTCCTAAAGCAGTTGAGCCTGGGGTCCAGCCCCCCCCCCCTCCCCCCCCTCACACCACCCACCCACCCACCATCAACCCCACCCACCCCCACCACACCAGAGCAGACCCTCAGGCTCCAGAATACAAGTTGAGTCAAATAAAACCATGATAATGATGGTGATAATGATAGATAGAGACAAACAACGCCTTCGGTCCTTTTCATACCTGGGTGATCTCCTTTAAGGGCGCAGACCACTAAGCTACCCAAGAAAGTTGTACAAATACTAAAAAGTGAATAACTTCATCCAAACTTGATATTTTTTATGTTTGGTTGGAAAGGTCTTGACGAGATGATGCTCATGGACACCCCTTTCGCTATGTAATACTGTCTGGGTGTCCAGATATGAAGCCTCGGGGGGGGGGGGGGGGGGGGGGGGGGGGGGGGGGTAGGTGGGTGATCAGGGGTGGAAAAAAACAATTTCCGAACATGCGGTCAGCAAACTTTATTCTTGCCACCCCCCCCCCCCCCCCCCCCCCCCCCCCCCCCCCCCCCCCCCCCGGTGATATTTGAGCCTTCTGAACGTGCCCCAACCCATTTTCAACATGTGGTACAAAGCCCCCCCCCCCCCCCCCCCCCCCCACACACACACACACACAAGAAAACATCCCCTATCTCCTAAGATAACTGAACTTGAACACTACGGAAATAATAATGCATGCCACCAATAGCTCAGCATGGGATAGACCAATAGCTCAGCATGGGATAGCTCTATCATCGAGTACCCCCCCCCCCCCCCCCCCCCCCCCCCCCCCCCCTCCCACACACACAAACAAGCATAAAAACTCAGCCTGGTAGAGCGCACCTTGGGGAAGCTGTAAGAAGGCTCAAAGCACCAAGAGTCTTTAGTGTAGAAGTACTTGGCTGAAAGCATCTGAGGGGAGAAGTGATGTGGTTGGTTAGACATAAGCATATGGTTTGGCGTATGTATGCATATGTAATGCAGTTGGTTAGACATAAGCATATGGTTTGGCGTATGTATGCATATGTAATGCAGTTGGTTAGACATAAGCATATGGTTTGGCGTATGTATGCATATGTGATGTAGTTGGTTAGACATAAGCATATGGTTTGATGCATGTCTGTATAAGTGATGTAGTTGGTTAGACATGAGCATATGGTTTGGTGTATGTATGTATGTTTGTATGTATGTTCAGAATGTATTCTCAATACAGTCTTCAACCTAGGTCTTTGACCATAGACCACCCCTGCACGGAAAGAAGATCCCCCCCCCCCCCCCCCCCCCCCCCCCCCCTTCACACACACACACCAGTTGAGAAATTACATTGCTTTTCTCACCTTCTGGTGGTTGTACGTAAGGTCTGACTTCTGGTTCTTGGCCAGCACAAAGTTGGTCTTTCCGTTCACCATGTTGTCCTTGTTGCTATAGGTAAGCTTGGTCTGGACCATGCCATCAGTTGCTCCCTTGGGGGAGAAGGTGGCACCCACAAGGTACTTCTTGGTTGCGAGATCAAACTCAGTGTGAGCAGTGATCTCCTTCATCTTGTAATCAAGCTTGGCCACGACATCCTGAAGATAAAAGGGGAGGGGATGGTGGGTGGTGGAGTGAATGGTGGGGGGAGGCTAGACCAAACTCTGTGAGCTGTGATCTCCTCCATTTTGTAATCAAGCTTGGCCGCAACATCCTGAAGAGAGGGGGGGTCATGGAGTGAATGGTGGTGGTGGTGTGTGTGTGTGTTTGTGTGTGTGTGGGGGGTGGGGTGGGGGGGGGGGGAACCAACGAGGTACTTCTTGGTGGCGAGGTCAAACTCAGTGTGAGCTGTGATCTCTTTCATCTTGTAATCAAGCTTGGCCTCAACATCCTGAAGATAGGGGGGGGTGTCGGTGGTGGTGGGGGGGCACCCACGAGGTACTTCTTAGTGGCTAGATCAAAAGCTTTGATCGTTGTCAAGATTGGCCACAACATCCTGAAGATTAAGGGGGGTGGGAGATTCATACTTCAAAATCAGTGCCCCATCTGTTTAACCAAGGCTATTCGGATTTGCTTCACCGCCACAATCCCTAGGAGTTGCACATACTCCCAAAACCAAAATAACCAGAAATGCACTAACCAAAAAATAACCAAATGTTGAAATATTAACCCGGACGCGTAAGCACTAGAATGTTTGGCTATTTTTTGCGATACGCAAGGGACACCAAATTCAGAATATACCATATTACCAAATGACAGTCATGTACATGTTCTTCAGTTTTAATTACCTGCCATATCGAGGGTAACCCCCTAACAAACTTAGAAACAAATTACAATTTTTGGCATTTCTCTTCTTTTTTCCTTACATCTCCAATTAAGTTCTCAAACTGCTCTATTTACCTACCTTATCCCAAGGCACACATTTCTAATACAATTGGTTCTGAAGAGAATGTGAATTAAGCTGATCTAGATCACATGCACACCTGTAGTGTCAAGCAGCGTCAAGAAAAGTTAAATTCACATGATGGACGCTGCTTCTACCACAACCAGCACAAACTTGATACGAGTACCAGCATGGAGTCAATTTGTTGTGCATGAGTTGTTAGTCTTCAGTGACTAACACCTGCTTTTAGACTCGGTCATGCCCCTTTCCCTCGTGTATCATTGCAAGATGACACGCAACAATTCATAATCATAATTTAAAATGAAAGCTGCCTTTCATGCTCTGTCGATGGCGTGATCGCCTGTTGATGCCACCTCGGATTTCTCGGCGCCGACTTGATGTCGCGATCTTCTTGATTCGCCATCTCCTAAGGATTTTGAAATGGACATCAGAACCCGGGCGAATGGCCAAGGAGCATACGGCAGCTTTATCGCATTGGGGGCAACGGCAAGAGGGAGACCTGAAGCTACTTTGTTTGAAGAGGTCCACGGACATGGCCCTCTAAATGATGGCTCACCTTGAATCCCTTGGCAGTGGGGGGGTTGAGAGACCTATCGGAGAACAGCAGAGAGAGGGTGGTGTCACCGCTCTTCAACTTGATGGTGTTGTTGATGCCAGCGGACACGTTGGATAACTTCAGCCCGGGACCGATGTTCCTGCGGGTGGCACAGCGTGTGGAAGGTGCGACATTGATGCCGAAGATGAGAGAAAGCAACAAAGTGAAAGTCGGTTGACCGGCGATTCGCGCACGAATCCAATGCTAGGGGACAGGGGCACGGATAACGAATACTCTGGGTCCCGATTGTCCGCGTAAGGAGTAGTAGATTTTGCATCTATGAGCGGCAATGGATATGCCATTTAGTGCACATGGTTGACTAGCGGCGCGATGCGCAAGTGACAACATGTGATGGCTCCTCGCCTGTGACTTGAGGCCGATGATGCTCATGCAAACGACGTTAGACTTACTTCACGGTCAGGGTGGCCTTGACAGTATCAGCTCCTCTGGTCATAGTGGCAGACGGGTGGGGGTGGGGTGGGGGTGGGGTGGGGTGTGTGTGTGTGTGGGGTGAGGTGGGGTGGGGTGGGGGGGATGCGAAAGATGAGATGAAGTTTGTCCATGCCACGGCGACATCATATGGCGACGACCATGCATGCCACGGCGTGATTGGACCAAAAGACCAGCTGTGGCTTGGTGCTTCAGGGTCGACACCCTGTCACCCACGCGTGCGCGTGGGGTGACCCACTGACCCAGGCAGGGGAGAAGGTGCAAGCCGCTGCAAGCTGAACTTTCCCTGACTTTCAGGGCCTGTGGCGGATCTTCCCCTTGAAGATCAACACAAATTATCTTCCGACTCTGCAAACTAACTCCAGCTTCAAAAACAAAAGAAAGCCCTCGCCAGTCTCGACACCCAGATGACCAGCATTCTGCACATAATTTGTTTGTGCGGAGCCCCCCCTTCTGGAGGGCGAGAGCCGGCGAGAGCCCTCAGATTCACCCGATGTCCTTCCTTCCTTCCGTCCGTCCGTCCGTCCTTCCGTTCGTCCGTCCGACCGACCGACCGACCGACCGCGACCGACGACCGCGCTCGTCAGACACGTCAGCCAACCGTCTCGTAACTAACTGGCTTCGGCCCACTCCGTTGCCACCTGTCGTTCCGATCACCAACACTCGGTGCGTTCCGATAGCCAACACTTTCCACCAATCTCCCGCGTCGCTTGCTTAACTAATGCATGCCCATCATCGGGGCACACAGCACATACCGGCACCAGGGTACTTCTTTTGGAAGGAATTTTACCCGAGGAGGTGGGCCTCCCGACACTAACCCAAAACCTGGGCTGTCTGCCTCCAGGAGGTCACGCCCTAATGAAGATGATGACCGGTCAGTATTTCAGCAAGCTGCTTCTCTAGTTTAAACCTTTTACCCCGTATAAATTGCCTGCCTCCTAGAGACTCTTCCTTATTTATTCAATTATAAATCTGATAAACGGTAATTGGCTAGCTTACTACTGTATTCTAGTTTAGGCGTTAGCTGCCTTCTTGCCACCCTTTCTCTAATCTTCTTTTTCATTGAGATCTGTTGGAATAATTGCTAACTTTTCGTTTTTATTTACTACAACTCAGCTACAACTTCGGTTATTTTTCAGTCCTTCCTAGTTTCTGAGTCAAAAAATGCCAGATCTGGCTAACATTTCAGTCAGCTGGTGTATAGCAAATGTTAATCAGATTAATTGTAGATCCGTTTCATTGTTCAGTCGGCAGCTTTGTAGGTATCAGTCACAGCAGTGTGTGTGTGTATGTGGGTGGGTGGGGGGTAGAATGAGTGCAATTCGGGACCACGTTGACCAGCAGCCTCGTAAGAAACGCGACCACTCATACCCAGCACCCACTTCACCCGCAGAAAACCCATCACCCGCTTCACCGGCTGAATGCGATAGATAGTCCGCAGCAGGCACGTTAGTCCATTCTTCACCTAACGGCATACAATACAATCTGGGGCTCTATTCCATCGAAGTCACTCCCGATCATTCGCAGCCCTACTTATCGATTGTCGCGCCAATCACTACTGCTGCAAGTTTCAACTCTGAGAAGCTTCACCCAAGTGCACATCAACGCGAAGCTGAGCACCGCAGCAAGCTCTTCTGGTTATCCAAGCCAGGCATATGTCGTGAACTAAAACGACCCATTTTTGCTGCCGTCCCCAAGAATCTAGCACTGCATCTTCGGACTCCCTTTTTGACTCTGGTATCCGTAGCCGAAAGCTATGGCATCAGAACAGAGGGTAGAGGCCATCCCTAGTGTTCGTGCCCGGCGTGGTGACCGAGAGGAGTATTACGCTGAAGAGAGTTTCAGGGGTGCAGACCTGGTTCGAAACGTGCACGTTGGGTGGGGTGTCGCTGCTGGTGAGTTGAGGGCTGCATGGGGGGTGGGGTGGCTGTAGGAGTGTTGTTGCTGCCAGAGGTGATGGTGGGGGAGCTCCTGGTCTAGTGCTACTGCTGCTCCTGGGGCTGCTGCTGAGGTTTAAGGTGGTGGTGGGTGGAAAGGGGGGGGGGGGGGGGGGGGAGATATTGGAAGTGCAGGTGGTGCTGCTGGTGATATTGGTGGTGGTAATGATGATGGTGGTGGTTGGGGCTGGGGGGTGCAGAAGTGGTGCTTATGCTGGTTATGGAGGTGTCTGTGCAGCCTAATATGCCTTTGTCTAATTTCAATGGTGGCACCTGCGAACATGGGGTCTAGTGGCTGCATGGCACTCTGTGGAGCAATTGTTGTTAGGGAATGGCGATATGATATAATATGATATCATGTCATCATATTATGCCGGGTGTCTGACTGGGCCAAAGTTACCACTTATATACAATATTATATGATGCAGTTTGTATGATATCATACTCGCCTTTGGTCTACATCAAATGATGTGCCGGCCTCTAATTATAGAACAATACTGGTGCTGGTGATAGCTGATGTCCCTGAAGTCCCTGAACACTAGTGTTTGGTGCCACTAATGGTGGGAAGTATCCTGACACTATACACTACTACCCTGCTACTTGCTGCACAGGTACTTTTATGATTGTTTTTTGCATGGGCATGTCAGGGGTCACGCAGGGGAGGAGCTGGAATGTTTCATTTCGCTGGTTGCAGCGCCGTGTTGGTGCCCAGGTAAGCATCCAGGATTAGCAAGGTACATTTTATTTGTATTGAAAGGAGAGAAAAAGAGAGAGAGAGAAAGGGAGAGAGAGGGAGAGAGGGGGGGAGGGAGGGAGAGAGAGACATGTTGGTGCCCAGGTAAGCATCCAGGATTAGCAAGGTGCATTTTATTTGTATTGAAAGGAGAGAAAAAGAGAGAGAGAGAGAGAGAGAGGGAGAGGGAGAGGGAAGGAGTGAGAGACGTGTTGGTGCCTAGGTAATCATCCAGGATTAGCAAGGTGGATTTATTTGTATTTGTTTTGAAAGGAGAGGGGGGGATAGAGACAGAGAGAAAGAGAGTATGCTCTTGCCTATGAGATGCCTTAATTGCAGGTCCTAGAATTCAGATTAACTGAGCAATATATTAATTGGTGATTAAATGAGTTGGTGTTTACGATTGCATGCCTTAACTTTGTTCTTTCTAAGAACATGCAGGGTAGTGCTATGCTGAGCAAGATAATGGTGTGGCTTCAATGCAGAATACTCTCAACCCTACTTGCAGATCCTGTAACTATGTACCCTAATGACGATGCTACCAGCATTTATATTTAGATTGATGAACATCTATTAAATCAGTCAAATTGGACCACGCCAGAGCTAACACCACCACCACCACCACCACCACCACCACCACACCATACAGCTATTCCACCACCACCACCACCACCGCCACGCCACCCCAAAAATCAATTAAATCATCCAAGATGGACCACGCCAGAGCTAACACCACCACCACCACCACACCACCACCACACAAAAAAACTATTAAATCATTCAAGATGGACCACACCAGAGCTAACACCACCACCACCACCACAGCAAACAGCTATTCCACCACCCCCACCCCCACACCAAAAACTTTGAAATCATTCAAGTTGGACCACACTAGAACAATCTGAATATCCCTTCCTCACCTTAAGTGAAATAATTTGTGTGTGTGTGGTGGTGGGGGGGAGGAGGGGGGGGGGGGGGGGGGGGGGGGGGGGGGGGGATCAACCAACACTAGGCATTGCTAACCAATATAGTCAGTGTCAGTGTGTGTCAGTGTCAGTGTCAGTGTGTGTCAGTGTGTGTCGGTGCCGGTGTCAGTGTATGTGTGTGTGGGGGGAAATCGACCAAACGTAGGCATGGCTAACTAATAAAGCGCAATAAGCAACAGCTCTGTTTCATCCCTCTTTTGCAGTTTGGCACAGTAACATACATGGTGACCACCAACTTGCTATACTACCATGATGGAGCTGCAGACAAATGGGTGACCAGGGTGAGTTCCTACCCTATGTTGTTGGTTTGTGTGGTTAGTAATTTTGTTGGTATTTGGTTTTAGTATTTTTAGTAAGTTGTTTTGTCTGAAAGGGTGGGTTTCTGTACGCTAGCCCTAGAATCAAGGATTGTATCAATGTGATCAGCAGAGTCACTCCTACATAAGCAGGGACCGGCATATCATATGATGACAGGATATCATATGATATTGTTTGATATCATATTGCCGTTCCATAAACATAAGGAGGGGGTAGGCACCTGTACGTCGGCGGGAGATGTCCCTGGAAACCAGTGTTTTTTATTTCAGATTTCTGTAGGCAAGTTTGTGTAGCTACTTGGGCTGCTCAAGCCTGATTTCAGGAAAGTTGAGTAGCCATCATCTGCAGCCCCAAGCGCGGCGTGAAGCGCTCCCGCTCTTAAGGGGGTCCGAAGGGCGATTTGCACGTCGGCGGGGGATACCCCTGGCTGCACGGGGCTTGTGTCAATAAGTCAATAAATGGTGTGCCTTTTTATGAGGTGTGAGGTTGAGAGGACCAGCCCGTTAACTTGCACTGGGGCTGACCACTCATGCTTATTCCCACTGTTTCTTCTTTGAGCTACAAGTAGCAGCTTCTAGGCAGCTCCCTTTCCCTTTCCTTTGGCTAAACCTGAAGCAAGCTAGTGTCTCTGAAAGCTTATCGCAGAAAGAAGTAGGAATAATAACAAATTATGCTGTAGCAATTAGTCCAAGAATATTTACTTCCATAAGTTAAGTCTTTCATAAGCAGAGATACAAAGAATTGAGAATTAGCCTAACTTACTAAATAAGAATTAATCATTAATATACAAGTTTGTATCAAAAATATACCCCAACGCACGCAAGGAAGACTCACTGTTTTTCGGGGTGGGGGTGGGGGTGGGGGTGGGGGGGGGGGGGGGGGGGGCTACGTGTAGCAGCTTTTATCCAGCTCAATTAGTTAGCCATTGGGTCAAGCCCGAAGCTTTCAGCTTCATCACAGGTACCCCAATGCAGCTGAAAGCTGCGGCCTTGACTCAAGGGCTTGCTAATGGAGCTGGATGGAAGCTGCTACGCGTAGCCCAAAAAAGAAACAGTGCTTATCCCTTGCATGCATTGGGGTACCCCGATGCAGCTGAAAGCTTCGGGCTTGACCCATGGGCTTGCTAATGGAGGTGGATGGAAGCTGCTACGCGTAGCCCAAGCAATAAACAGTGATTCTTCCTTGCATGCATTGGGGTACCTGCGATGCAGCTGAAAGCTTCGGGCTTGAGCCAATGGCTGGCTGATGGAGCTGGATGGAAGCTGCTAAATGTAGCCCGAAAAGGAAACAGTGCTTATTCCTTGCCTGCCCATTGTTACAACATATTTGCTTACTTGACTTATCTAGGCTGCTACATGTGATGAGGGGAATGAGGATGATGATGTGGATGGTCTGTTCCATATGCTGTTAACTGATCAGATTGTGAACTGATCAAACTATAAACTAATCAGATTGTGAACTGATCAGACTGTGAACTAATCAAACTGTGAACTAATCAGATTGTGAACTGATCAGATTGAACTGATACAACTGTGAACTGATCAGATTGTGAACTGATCAGACTGTGAACTGATCAGATTGTGAACTGGTCAAACTGTGAACTGATCAAATTGTGAACTGATAAAACAGTGAACTGATAAAACTGTGAACTGATCAGATAATGAACTGATAAAACTGTGAACTGATCAGATTGTGAACTGGTCAAACTGTGAACTGATCAAATTGTGAACGGATAAAACAGTGAACTGATAAAACAGTAAAGTGATAAAACTGTGAACTGATCAGATAATGAACTGATAAAACTGTCAACTTATCAGACTGTGAACTGATAAAACAGTGAACTGATCAGATGTTGAACTGATAAAACTATGAATTGATCAGACTGTGAACTGATAAACTGTCAACTGTGAACTGATCAGATTGTGAACTGATAAAATTGTCAACTGATACAACTGTGAACTGATCAAGGTAACGTAAACAAACACCACTCTTTGTTGCATGCTGTTCAGGATTGGGCCCAGATTCTTTCTAGGTGGGACAAGAAGGTAAAGAAAGCTCCCACCTTCGCAGCAAGTGGGCTGCAATAATGCAACATTGGAACACTGTAGGCGACCTATGGAATATATAGACATCTTGTACGGCAGCAGCAGCAGTAACAGAAGAAGAACTGTTACAATGTTATACGCCAGCAATTCTGCGTCTAACCGTCTTGCCAGTGGCCTGCAATAGATCAACTTTGGAGCACTGTAGGCGACCCATGGAATATATAAACATCTCGTACAGCAGCAGCAGCAACAGAAGAATAACTGTTACAATGTTATACGCCGTCAATTGTGTGCCTAACAGTCTGCAGAATACAATACTCCCCCAGTGCGATAGCCACGGAAACCAGGGAGTGTGACAGGGTTCAAACTCAGACCGTTTATAGACATGTCCAGGTCTTTACACCGACAGCTTAACGACTTGGCAAGGTCTGTCGGGTTAGATTTGATTGTTACACGTTTTCGCTTTAGCCCCCTCTGGACCCCCCAGGGTTCCGGGGCTGAAGCCTTAAGTTCCCCCCGTTGTCTCTCTTCGTTCTCCGTATCTCTGTCCAGGCGTTTGAACAATACCGGGTGACTCTGCACCCAAGCATTTGGCTCATAGTTGGAGTGCGCATGACTTGAGTTATCAGCATCGCAGTGGAGCCAGGGGGTGCCCATGAGCATGACAACCAGACGTGACCGGCCCAGGTTCATGCGCAGACAGTCATAGGGCCATGGGGAGGAGTAAACAGGTCTGAGGATTAATCCTCTGGTTTCTGGCCTTTTTTATCTCTCGTGCGGCTGCAACAGACAATATTCCATCACAGCTTAACAAGCTCTACCATTGAGCCATTCGTCGAAACGGGATTGTGCATTCCGAGTAGCTTGATAAAGGCAAGGAGTGCTCATGAACACTCCTTGATGCAATGACGAGGAGTGTTCATGAGCATGACAATCAGAGTTGAGTTGACCAGCCCAGGTTCATGCGCAGAGGATGATCTATCCCAGCGGCAAATAGCAAGCTGTGTGTTGCTGAGTAGCTCTTGTCACTTGATCCAAAATCAACTTTGAGACGCTGTGGGCGACCAATGGAATATGTAAGCATAGTGTTAGGCTGCTGCAAGGGATGTTCCATCACAGTGGCAATCAGCAATCAGCGTGTTGCTGAAGAGCTCTTGTCAGTTGACCCAAAATCAACTTTGAGACACTGTAGGCGACCAATGGAATATGTAGACATAGTGTGCGGCTGCTGCAGGGTATGTTCCATCACAGCGGCAAACAGCAATCAGCGTGTTGCTGAAGAGCTCTTGTCAGTTTACCCAAAATCAACTTTGAGACACTGTAGGCGACCAATGGAATATATAGACATAGCGTGCGGCTGCTGCAGGGGATTGTCAGGACTACTTAAAAGCTCCCGCAGCCTAGTAGTTCTGACAATAATGCATGTCCCGGAGTGGAAACAGGATTACCCAGCTGTCCCAACCAGTGTCTCAGCGGGTCTTACCTATGGCGGCGACTTAGTACTTGCCAAGATTCCACACCCGACCTGCGTCTGACAGGATTCGAACCCACCCATTCTGGGATATCATTATTGTCAGAACTGCTAGGTTGCGGGAGCTCTATAGATATCTTGCAAGATGTCCTCAATGCTCCCGCAGCCTAGTAGTTCTGACAGGGATGGTCCACCACAACGGCAAACCATAATAATAATAATAATTGTCACAAGGTTCTATATGCCAGGTTTGGCGTCTAACCGTCTGCACATTACAGCGAACAATTACCCCCCGTGCGAGAACCACGGAAACCAGGGATTTCTAGTGCACAAGTCGGAGTGCAGATTCGAACCGGGGATTGCTCCGGTTGTGGTGACCAGTCTAACCCGTACACCACTTGGGATATCGGCAAACAATAAGCAACCAGAGGTGACCGTCCCAGGTTCATGCGCAGGTGGTATGGGATGAGGGCCTTGGTCGATTGGTGTGGGACAAAGGCCTGAGTCGACACCAAACCCTTAAGTATAATGGCTCTTCCAGTACTACTGATATTGTACCGAGGTTGAGCCATCATTGAGGGCCGGTAAATAACAAGCAGCTTCTTGCTAAGGTGCCCTTGTCAATTGACCAAAATAAATAAATAGGATGCCTTATTACGAGGCGTGAGGTTGAGGGGGCCAGCCCATTAGCTCGCACTGGGGCCAACCACCAAGAAATTACCCAGAAGCAACTTCAGAGAACTTCGCTGACATGCAAGATCCAAGCCATTTTAACAAGTTGCTAATCTGTCAGTTCATGCGGTCGCAGGTCTGCCAGATTTATAATACCGGCATTAGAGTTGATATGGATAACTCCCACTCGTATGTGGTGGTATCCAGGTCATATGTGCGCATCGGCATTTCGGTATGAAACTCATTTTGATGGTCCTGCTAGTATGAGTCTTTCTAGCCAACCCCCACTCGTGTGTAACAATGTGTAACGAGTCTACTCACTGTTCTCTTGTGCATTCAGCTTATTGATCCAAATAATGAACTAGCAGGTTCCAGTCAGGGTTGTTCAGAACTCTGAGTCTTGCATTGAAAACGCCAATTAAAGGCTCCGTTGCTTCGCAGTTCCAGTGGGTCGGTTGAGTAGCAGATGTTTTTAGGGTCTGGGTGGGTCGCAGACGCAGATTTTGAAACCGGCTGCGTCTCAAGAAATGGAGACAGATTTCGAAACAGGCTGCGTCTCGAGAAGCAGATTTTGGGGTCCCCACCAAAAATTATTGCTTGCATTACATTACATTACATTACATGTTAAAGTCTACTTGACACCGCGAGGGTGTATGAGACTCTGTGCTTTAAACAAAAAGAAAAAGCACCCACAAAGCAAAAAACCCCATTACATCAGGGGTGTGTCGAGGACAAACAAACCAAACTCCCAACCACCGTTTTGGTGGCGTAGGTATTAAACCCCTTAGAGCCGGACCCAGATCTCAACCACTTACAGTGGCGGAGGTAAGAAGCTAACAAATGAGAAGTCACAAGAAGAAGAAAAAAAGGGATGATAAATTACGGTGCCACTAAGCAGTCCAGGGCTTCCTGTCTTGCTCTTCTACAAGTAGAAAGATAGTCGGCTAGGTTGCTCCAAAAAGACTTAGTGCCATTTCCATTCATAAAGGTTCTGAATGTGGAATCGCAGAATTCCACATTCCATACGGTTAAGTTGGTATCCTCATGGACATGCCTATAAATATCTGTAAACAGCTTCTGGTAGCGGAGGCGAATATCATTATAAAAAGGGCACTCAAACATATGCATTTCATCCTCAGGTTTTTGGAACCCACACATTTGACAGTGTCTCATTGAGCGAGGGATGTGTGCTCTATCCACCACCCTCATTCTTTCTGTGTTCAGCCAATGGGAACCCATTCTAAACTGTGCTATAGAACGAATCTGATCCTGCTTATGTAAGGCGGATGTAAAGGGAATCAAGCCATTCTCATCATTGCTGTTGGCTGCGAACCATTGCTGTTGGCTGCGAACCATGAGGAAGTTGGTGAGGAGTGTTATCGGCCCAGGTGGTTGCATAAATCCCTTTAAGCGGGTGTTGGCCAAGGTGGCAGCTAGTGGGTAGGTTGGAGCTGATGCCTTGTGTGAGGTTAGGTGCTAGAATGCGTGGGGGGATATATCCCATGGGTGTGCGAGGAGGTTTGACAGTGGGCCAGTAAACATTGTGTCTGGGGATTTCCCCAGTGTTATCAGTATAGCTGCTGGAGGCAGGGTCATCTGCGGCCTTACGCGCTAAGCTGTCAGCCCGGTCATTTCCAAGAATGCCTGTGTGGGAGCGTACTTTGCAAAGGGTGGTGTGTGAGCCATGTACAATTCGTTGAATAAGGTAAGATTGGATTGAATGTAGCAGCTCAGCATGTAGGGAGCGTGTGGCTGTGGAGGGATCATGGATCATTTTTTTAATGAGTTGAAGTGAACAGAGACTGTCAGTGTGGAGGGTGAGGTTAGTATCGTATGGAATATTAATAATGGCTTGGTGAATTGCCACTAGTTCTGCTCTGTTGTTAGTCCTGGTGGCCACCCGCCCACCTGGTTTGATGGTGTAGCTCATCCCTGCAATGGGGATTGGGGACATAAACTGCAGCCCCTATTTTCCTAGGGGAGGCCGAGTTACCTTTGATCAGGCTGCCATCTGTGTAGACCTGGAGGCCTGCAGAGAGGATAGCTGGGTATGTGCATGGATGAGTAGTGGGAGGAGTAAGAGGTTGAGGGTGCTCGCGGTGTGGAGTGTGCCAAGGTTTTGAGGTGAGTGATCTGAGTTTTCTAGGGTAAGTGATCTGAGTGTCGGAGGAGGTGAGGGTGTCAGGTGGAGTAATAGTGGTGGGCTCCCAGTGGAGGGAGAGGCTGTGCATGTGGTCGTGCCAAAGCTGGATAAAGGCTTGAAGGTTGGGAAAGTAGGTAAGTTGACTTTGGGGACTGCAGATAAGGATGAGGTGTAACTTTTGGGTTGATGGGAGGGTGTGGAGTTTACTGCCCAACCAGGTGTCAAAGGTATCATAAAGTTCAGAGTGGGGCCTGGAGTCAATGTAGTGGACCCAGGGGTGGTGGAGAAGTTTGTTGTAGGGAGCATAGCAGGTGTCAGGGATGAGCATGACAGTGCATGTGGGGGGCTGACTGATGGAAGTCTCAGCATAATCTGCAATGGCTAGGGCCCACCTGAGTGCTTGGTGTGCCAGGGTGACTGAGCTAGGGATGTCCACTAGGGAGCCCCCAGTCCAGACAGTGTGGAAGGGGTCCTCGTTGGACCCAAAGAGCTGGTCAGCTGGGTGAGGAGAGGAGTAGCTGAGAAGGCTCTGATCATAGCTGAGAGGAGTAGAAGTTCGGTGGTGGGTGATACCTAGCTTTGCTATGGCTTGGTGGAGGACGGGAGAGAGAATGTTGGTAGAAGCAGGGGTAGCTCTGTACCTAGTGAAGAGAGCAGCTAGGTCTGTATGGTAGGTTCCTTCCTGGGTGAGTTGTTGCCATTTGGTAGGGTGGGTAGTTTTGAAGTGCTCATAATTCTGCTGGAGGGAGGTAAGTCTGTTGTTGGGGGTGTGCCCAATACATTTCCCAGTGGGGGTGTAGAGATAAGAGAGATGTTTGTGTGTGTGGGTGTCCTGGCCATCCTTGTTGGTGAGGATGCCTGTTTGGATAATGTAGGAGAGGGGTGGTTGGATGTCCCAGCCTGGGTGTCTGTCTTGTGTATCCACATGCAGCAATTTGTGGACAAGGGCGTGGTTGTCAGCTTGGAAGCCTGGGGTGGTGGTCCATTGGCCTTGCTGCTGAGGGTTGGTAAGGTGGGAGTCTTTCCTCAGATTTTGACAAGTGGTGGTGAAAGGGGCTGACTTGAAGGTGTGGACGAGTTGGTCATAGGCTTGTTGCCCCAGCATTTCGCAGTGGGGAGAGATGAGGTGAGATTGCGGTTTCCAGTGGATGATAGAAATGGTGGAAGTGACTGGTTTGCTGTAGTGGATGCTATATCCAGCTTGAGTGTAGGAATGGATGTGGTCATTGTGCATGGTTGTGGGAGCCCACTGAAGGTGGGCAACAGTAGTACTGGTAGAGTTTTCGGTGTCTAGGGAGCGTTTGCTGCGCCAGCTAGTAATATAGAGAGCTTTGTATTGGGAGCCATAGGTGAGATGGAGTAAGCGAGTTGGCGGTGCAGGAGCGTTGGCCGTTGGGTAGAGCATAGCCTCGCGGGTCCTGTCAGGGTGGGAAGTTTTAGTTATGGCTTAGTGGCGGAAAAATCGCGTTGAGGTGCTATGGTGAATCCAGGATTTACACAAGTAGTGGCGGGCCGCCCAGGTTTGGTCTTTACTATTGCAGCCCCACGCACGCTGCGCGTAGCTGTCGCCTGTCGGCAGTTGTCTTAAGCCATGCCCACCATTGGTTCCCTTCGATGTCCCCAAGGGAATCCGCCCCGTAGTCTGCGTCAGTTAGAGGGGTGGAGGAGCAGTAGCGTTGGGTAGGGGTGGCAATAAAGTCAGTGGTGGGTGGGAGTTTGATAATGTCAGTAGTGTTAGGTGTGACTGCGTATTCGGCTGCGAGCTGGCGGTGCATGAGCGGGAGGGGTTCAGTGTGGGTGAGGGGGTTGTCGAATTTAGCCAGAGTTAGGTGGGCTGTGAGAAGGTTAAGAGAGCGTCTGTGATGTTTGGTAATCTTGGAGGAAGTAATAAGGGGGAGATCAGTAGTGCTGATGAGGTGGGTTCCCGTAGGTGTGACCAGGTCATGGTAGGTATAAATATTCAAGTCGTGGAAGGGGGTCATGAGTTTGATAGGTATGGCATGGGCAGGAGAAGGTAGGGGGTGGATGTTAAGTTTGTCCAGGAGTTCTGTGTCATTCCAAGTGAGTTTGATGCTGGATTGGCTAAGGATATCAAGTTGACGGGCTAGAGACATGTGTATTAACTGTTTAGAGGAAAGAGAGAGAGGGTTGAGTGTAGCCATAGTGGCAGTAGTTTTATTAAGAAGGGCTCTGGTGAAAATGTAGGGTAACGATCCGGCAACAGCCAGCGATTGTTACGCGCAAGGGACAGGGGGAACAAGGAACGAGGAACTAGAAGACCGACCAGGCAGAAGCCAGTGATTGTTACTATCAGCTTGGATAACACTCCGGAGAGTGGACTTTGTGTGTGCAGAACGCCAATCTATAAATGCGGAGACGAGAGTAAGTTACAAGCACAGGAGACCCATTAAGGGGCACCAGTGGAGGAAGGAGCGGCAGCCTGTACCCTGATAAGGGTACAGGCTATACAGGTGACGCAGCCAACAGGAAGCTGTCACTGAGTCACTCAGGGATGACTCAGTCTACGGGAAGCTGTCACTACGGGAAGCTGTCACTACGGGAAGCTGGCACAGTACTGGCAGAGCCGATAGTTCTAAGGAAGTACATAAGGAGTCACCAAGACATAAAACAAGCGAGAGCACCGCTATTCATGCTGATAGTTACAACGTCAGAAGTTACATGTTCCAAGTTCCAGAAATATCCGAACATCAACTTATATAGTCTTGCCGAATAATCTAGAAGGTCGTAACAAACCCTAAAACCTGACGTGTTCGGCTCACAGAAACTGTACGAATCCTCGCAGAAGCCTCCTAGCAGTTTCTCGATTTTCAACATCTAGAAGGTTCTCGACGAACACACTACAGAAAATGCCAAGATGGCCCTGATCGTTCATGGCTTGTGTAAGGGCTGAAGCCGTGATTTGAGTGTACTCTGTAAGTAGGCAGGGAACTCCGAGACCTGCTTCTGTTTTAGGAAGTTGAAGGGCTCTAGTGGGAAAGGATCTGGGAAGTGTGCAGCAGAGTTTGACCGTTTTGAGGACTGCTCTATCAATGACGTGGATGTCAGTGAGTGAGAAGGGGGCTACTATCATGGGATATTTAATAGCTGCACGTATACATTGTGTGATAATGCGGACACATTGATCTGGAGTTGCTCTGGGTTTGGCTTTGGTTAGAATACTCAGTCCTTAAGAATGAATGGTTGCTATGGTGGCATGTAGTTGAGTTTTCCAATTAAGAGTGAGAGAGATGTGGACCCCAAGGTATTTGTAGGCCATGTCAGGAGGTTGGTATGTTGCATAAGAGTCACCCAGAGGTATTTTGTATAGGCGTTGTTTAAGGGTGTTGTTGTGGGTAGGATGGGAGGGGTGGGCTTTGTGGAGAATGCCACTGACCACACATTTAGTGGCATTAAGTGGGATGCCAGACCAGACACTAAAATGTTGAACCTTACCACACTGGATTCGAAGATCCTCCGCGGTACTAGTGAGGACGGCAGTGTCGTCAGCGTAGCCCAAGCTACTAGTGTGATGCTCATCAGCTGTTGCGGCAGGTAGGGACGCTGCTCTGTAACCCCGCCCTCCAGAGCGGAGCCATCTGTAGAGGGGTTCTAGAAAGATAATGAAGAGGAGAGGGGACAGGGTGTCTCCGTGTATGGTGCCTCTGGTGATGGAGATAGGAGAGCCAGGCGTGTTGTTGAGAAGGATATGGGTGGTTGAGTGAGTGTAAATGCCCTTAATTGTGTCTATTGTGTCATGCGTGTAACCAAGATTGTGCATGATGCACAGTAATTTCTGGTGATCAATCATGTTGAAGGCTGAGCTAAAGTCAAAGTAGGCAGCAAAAAGATCTTGATGAAAGAGGGCAGCATTTTATGCCAGGCTGCGCAGCGGATTGTTAGACGGACGCCCGCGCTCGGGCCCAGACGGGCTCGGGTTTGAGCCGTTTACCCGCTCCTATACCATTATAGCATGTGCGAGGAAGCCCTCAAGCCGAAGTTCGAGGGGGTGAGGCGGGCCGAAGACAGGTGGCATTGTGGCATTGTGGCAACCTAGTTGCGGGTAGATGCAGTGGTTAACCAAACCTGGCAACGCAATGCTGCCCATCAGCCCGTTCCACGCGAGTAAGCGACGGTAGGGGTGCTCAAAAGTAACCAGCCACGCGAGCATGTATGAAATAACTGAACCACTTTTGTATGGGCTTGGACTGCTCCCATCTATCTACTAGTCTATTAGACCCCGGGTTAAAAGCTTTCAGGTATGGATGGGGGAACTCTTTATCTAGCTTGGGTGGGTGGGTGCCTGGGTGCTGGCATGAATGTGTGTGACCTCTAAAGTAGGGGTCGTGTTAGTTGTTAGGATTTACAACTTTTACACCTGGGGACAATACAGGATATGTTTTGTAATTCTTGGCCACTGTTTTTTCATGTTAGGTGGAGCTACCTTGTTCTCACATGTGTTTCTCAGTTGTGCCTTACCACTTCCTGGTTGGTGGTGACATTATGTGTGACTACTGACTAGGTACTAAGTGTGTGTGTGGGAGAGGGTCAGCAGGTGCTGTAAAATCTGCAGGGCCAACCTCTTAAGATTTGTGGACCTCGGACCATAAAGGCCTTCCATAGCAATAGACTTTGGAACAGAAGGCACAATGAGTACGATCAGATGGTACCGGTAGTAGGAGCTGAATCTTGGGAAGGCCGATACCAAGCCTGTACCGCACTCATTCTACCTCGGCTCACAGGTAGTTGAGGGAAACTTGCCGCGTCCCTACTCGGGCCCCCGCATTCCAATATACTCAACCCGTACTCCCACTAATAATCATAGCCTTCTACTGCTTTTTTTCTCTCTATAACGTTGCTGTATGATCACGTAAGGCACGCGTAGAATAATGGGATCCATCGATGCGTATGAGCGCGGCCAGGTTTGTACCTTCACGGTTTGTTGTGCGATCTGGTGTGCAATAGCCACAGATGTTCTGAATACACCCCTTCGCATGTTGTGCATCAGATATTGGGTAAGGGCTCCTTCGGGAGCGCTATCTTGGCCACGCGAAAAGCCGATGGGAAGAAATTCGTAATCAAGGAGATTGGTGAGTCCTTAATTAAGTCCTCATCAAAGAGGGGACTCTCTCATGGCGTGTTCCGAGCGCGGTAGCTAGGATCGCATGCTGCACAGGCTGCATGGTGGGTGGGTGGGTGGGTGGGGGTTGGGGGTCAACTGCTGGTCATGCACAGTCACATCGTAGCTAAAATCCTCTGAGACCAACCTGGCATGAGCTGATGAGTATTCAGGCTGCATGTTGAACAAACATGGTTCCTGGGGTGGTAGAGCAGGGTATATACATGGTATTCAAAATTACGCTGTACTCCAAGCTCAGGCGCAGTAGCGGTCTGCGGAACCAAAAAACCCAACAGAGTAACCATAATCCGGTATGTATGGTGCATGCAAACGGGAGGGTCTCATCAACCTCACGCCCCGTGGCAGGGCGTATGATATTTGTGTATTCACATCCCACACATCCTGGGTTCGAATCCTGGTGGTTATCCCCCCCCCCCCCCCCCCCCCCCTGGTCTCTCTGGGTATCGCACGGGGTGACAAAATTGTATGCTGAGGACAGTGAGACGTCCGAAGGCTTAACAGTAAAAAATATTCATGGGAGTCAAAGTGTTTGGTGTTTGTGTTTGGGGTTGGTGTGGGTTGGGGGCTGGTGGGGGTTGATGTTTGGTTGGGGTTGGGTAGGTGTTTGGTGTTGGTGTAGGTTGGATTGGGTAGGTGTTTGACGTTGCAGTTGGTGTTGGTGTAGGTTTGGTGTGTGTTTGTGTTTAGAGTTGGGGTTGGTGTGGGTAGGTGATTAGTATTTGCTGTTCTATTTAAAAAAATCTTCGTCACGGGAGTCAAAGAAGACTGTTAAAGGGGGGCTTAGGTCCCATAGTTTGTTTAAAAAACACTAATAATATTACCCATTAATATTACTCAGTAGTTAATAATATTACTCAATAGTTAATAATATTACTGTAGTTAATAATATTACTCAATAATTAATAGTATTACTCAATAGTTAATAATATTACTGTAGTTAATAATATTACTCAATAGTTAATAGTATTACTCAATAGTTAATAATATTACTCAATAGTTAATACAATTACTCAATAGTTAATAATATTACTCAATAGTTAATAGTCTTACTCAATAGTTAATAATATTACTCAATAGTTAATATAATTAATCAATAGTTAATAATATTACTCAATAGTTAGTAGTCTTACTCAAGAGTTAATAATATTACTCAATACTTTGCCAGTGCTTGGCTTACTGTCAATAATAAAATGCTTTCTAAAAACATGGGCGCAGTATGGAAATGTAGGTCCACCATCTTTGGGTCCATCTCCAATGCCATCATGCCTGTTTTGGAGCAGTGGCATCAAGTGTGTGGGTTGGTGTTTGGTGTTGGTGTGGGTTGGTGTTTGGTGTTGGTGTGGGTTGGTGTTTGGTGTTGGTGTGGGTTGGTGTTTTGTGTTTGGTGTGGGTTTGTGTTTATGTGGGTTGGTGTTGGTGTGGGTTGGTGTTTGGTGTTTGGTGTTGGTAAAGGTTTGGTGTTGGTATGGGGTTGGTGTTGGTGTGTGTTGGTGTTTGTGTGTTTTTGGTTTTGTGTTGCGTTGATGTGTGTTGGTGTTTGTGTTGGGTTGTGTTTGTGTTGTGGGTTTGGTGTTTGTTTGTTTTGGTGTTGTGTTGGTTGGTGGTTTGGTGTAGTGTTAGTGTGTTTGGTGTTTGGTGTTGTGTTTGGTTTGGTTTGGTGTGGTGTAGGGTGGTGTTTGCTCTTTGGTGTCGCGTCTTTGTGTTTTTGGTGCTTGCTGCTTTGTTTCCCGGTTTTTTGTTGTGTTTTTTTTGTTGTGTTTTTTTTTGGTTGTGGTGGTTGGTGTGTTGGTGTTCCATGGGTGATTGGTGTGGTTAGTGTTTTTGGTGTTTGGGGTGGGTTTGGTGTCGGTTTTTGGTGTGGGTGGTGTTCGGTTTTGGTGTTGGGTGCCCGGTCTGATCTTTGGGTTTGGTGTGCGGTTTGTCTTGGTTGTGCGGTTGTGTGTTTAGGGTCTTTGGATGTGGTCCGGGTTGGTGGGGCGTTGGTGTGTGCTGTTTGGTGTGGTATGGGTTTGCTTTGGTGGTGGTTCTGGTGTTGGTGTTGGTGTTTGGTTTCGTTGGCACTGTCTCCCGGTTTTCGTTTTTGTTTGGGGTTTGGGTTCGCTGTTGGTGTTGTTGCTTTTGGGTTTGTGTAGTGTTGGGTGTTGGTGTCGTTGTTTTGGTGTGGGTTTGCTGTCTTGTGTTGTAGGGTGTCGGGGCGTGTTTCGTGTGCTCGCTCTGTGTTGGTCTGTTTTATGTGGTTTAGATGTGGTTTGGGTTGTCACGTGTTTTGTCAGTGCGTTCGGTGTTTCGGTGTCGTTTGGTCTGTTTGTGAGTCTTTCCTGGTTGTTGGCGGTTTTCATGTTTGCCACGTTTGTTCCGTGGCGTCTCGGTGTCTCTTTCTTGTTTGTGTCTGGTGTGGTGATTTGGGTGTTTGGCCTTGTTTGGTGTGCGCGGGTCTTGCTCCTTTTCCTCTGTCCTTTGGTTTTTTGCTGTGTGTTCGGCTTGTGGTTGGTGTGCTGTTTTTGGGTTCGGTCTGTCTGGTGTGGGTTGGTTGGTTTCTGCGTCTTGGGTTTGGCTTTTTGGGTCGCGTCTGTTCTGGTTGTTTGTGCCTTCTCCCCGTCATTTGGCTTGTCTGGTGTTTTTGTTTTTGGTTGTTTGTGTGTGTCTGCGTGTTTGAGTGTTGGTTTTGGTTTTGGTGTCCGTCGTTGGTATTGGGTGTTGGTTTTAGGTTCGTCGTGTCCTGGTTTTTCGTGGTTGGTTGGCCTCCTTGTCTGGTGTGGGCTTGGTGTTTCGGGCCTGTTTATGTGTTGGATTTCTCTGTGGTTCTGTCGTGGTGGGTTAGGCTTGGTGGGTACCCTGCGGTTGTGTCGCGGCTTCGTCCTGTGTTGTTTCGGTCAAGTTCCTGCCCCCTGTTTTGTGTTGTTCTCCTAGTGTCCTGTCTTGCTCTGTGTGCTCGTGTGTGGGTCGCGTTTGTGCAGTTGGGAGTCCCCCTTGCCCCTCTTGGAACTGTGTGTTGTTTCGCCTAGCTTTGGGTTTGTTTGTGGTTGTGGTACGAGGTTGGTCAGGGTTCTGTTCGGTGGATCCCGTCATTCTGGCTGGTTGATTTGGTGAGTTGGTTCCATTGTTGGTGTAGGGTTTGGTAGTATGGTTGGTTGCTCGGGATTGCTTTGTTTGTGTGGGTTTTGTGTAATGGTGCTCTTGATTTGTTTCGGTTTTGTTGGCTTTTCCGTCCGCGATTGTTTGTCGGTTGGTAGCTTGGTTTAGGGTGTTGGTGACGGGCTGGGTGGTACCGGTTGGTGTGGCTGCCTTGGTGCCTTTGGTGTCTGGTGTGTGGGTTCGGATGGTCCTGGTTTTATTCGGGTCTGTGTTTTGTGTGCTTTTCGGGTTTGCGTCTTTGTGTGTGTTTGCGCGCTTGCGGCGGTCTGGTGGGTTTGTGGCGTGAGGTGTGGTTGGTTTTGGCGGTGGTGTGGTTTTCGGTGTCTGGGTGTAGGGTTTTCCTCGTTTATCCCTGTTTACGTTTGATAGGGTTGTTGTTGTGCGTTGTGCACTTTGTGTGGAGTCCTTCTCGGGTTTCGGCTGTCTTGGTTTAATAAGAGCAGAGTCCCGCCTGCTGTCCGCCACTCCATTCCTTCGTATACCCTGCAGACATGTGATACAGACATATAATGTTTGACGTCATGCACCCGTTATAATGTGTAATTGGTTTGCTGTTCTTTTTTATATTTGCTGTCGTTTTCTGATGATTTGGCCTCATCGATTCTGGGGGGGGAACGGGTTCCCCAACCATTTAACCCCCTCCCCCTCCCCCCCTATCCCCACCCACCTTACCCACCAAAAAAAATATCCAAACCCTAACCCACCCAAACCCTATACAACATTGCAGACATGGCCAGGATGCTCATTCCTATCCTCGTCCTTATCCTCATCCTTATCCTCATCCTTATCCTCATCCTTATCCTCATCCTTTTCTCCCTAATCCCTTATCCCACCTTCTCCTCATCCTGATCCCCCGCCATAGGTTGTCCCCTTATCCGCATTCCTATCCGCATCCTTGCGTCCTCCTTATCCTCATCCTTATCCTCATCCTTATCCTCATCCTTATCCTCATCCTTATCCTCATCCTTATCCTCATCCTTATCCTCATCCTTATCCTCGCCTAGCCTCAATCCTTAGGTTCCGCATCCTCATCCGACCAACAACATTGACAGACATGGCACAGTGATTGCGCATCCGGACCCTCTCCCCATCCTTATCCCTCCCGCGCCGTTATCCTCATCCTTATTGTCCAATTCTTGTTGCCCTTAGCCGGTCATCCGGTACGCCTACCCAAACAAATTGCATACATGCAAGCGATGCCCTGGGTGGCAGAGAGGGACGCATCTCATCAAGAGGCCAAGGTAGCTTTTTTTAAATTTTGCAGCCTCATCAACCTCAGCATCAGGTGCCAGCAGCATAGGCAGTACAGCATTGCCAGTACAGCAATCTCAGCATTAGGCGCCTGCAGCACAGCACAGCAGAGGCAGTAACAGCATACCTCAAGCATCAGGCCGGCCACGCAGCATCTGACAACCGCAAGCAGTTTTTATCAGGACCGTAGCGCAACCGGCAGATCAGTTCCAGCAGCCTAGGCATTACAGCCATAGGCAGTAACACGCACCCTTACCCTCATTTTCAGCGCGCCAGCAGAGAGGCCTGTACATGCATAGTGCATACACTCAGCATCAGCGCCCAGCACATAGGTCCGTACAAGGCACTCAGAATCGAGGGCCAGGCGCACAAGCAACAGCATAGGCAGTACAGCATCCTCAGCTCAAGCCTCCAGCAGCATAAAGCGTTATAGTCAGATAGGGAGTACATACATCAGCAGCCAGGCGCCTAGACATGCCGAGCGCATCACATATGCAGTATCATTAAACCCTCTTACTGTGACAGTTCACAGGGGCCACACATAAGCAGTACGGCATTATAACACGTACATCCAGTTCTGCATTGTGTGCCTTCCAGCAGCAATGTCAAACGCATAGGAGTACAGCGTATAGGCCCCGTAATCAATTTCCAGCATCAGCCGCCTAGCAGCTAGGCAAACTATCTAAAGGCAGCACAAGCATAGGCAGTGCAAGCACAGCCGTCTATTACATCATAAACACCAGCAACCTTCAGTCATTTCAGGGGGCCAGCAGTAATAATCAGTACATCACGCAATTATGCAACATGCGAGTAGGCAGGTACATCATAGGCAGACAGCCAACCTCATCAGTCTCAGTGAGCAGCAGGCAGCATAGGCAACAGCATTTTCCCCGTTCACTCATAGTGCTTACACAAAGCTACCTAATTACACAGGCCCCCGCCAGCAGATAGCTTGCAGCAGAGGCTATACATCAGCTTCAGCGTCACAGCATAGTCCATACCAGCAAAGGCCAGTACAGGCATAGCAGTACGCAACCGCAGGCATCAGGCTCCAGCAGTAAAAGGTCAGCTACAGGTATAGGCATGCAAAAGCATAGTTCCATTGCTCTCTCTCTCTCTCTCTCTCTCTCTCTCTCTCTTCTCTTTCTCTTCACCTAACTTCACTCCCGTCTTTCTCTGCTTTTTCTCTCTTCACCCCGCTCTCTCTTCTCTTCAGACTTCACCCCCTCTCTCCTATTTCCCCGACCCTCCCTCCATCTCCCCCCCCCCCCTCTCCACCCGCTCTTTTTAGCCGGTTCCCTCCTCTTCCCCTCCTCCCCCCCCCCCCCCCGCTTCCGTCCCCCCCCGTCTCCTCGCCGCCCCGCCTCTCCTGTGCCACCGCCGCCTCCCCTTTCCCAACTTCACACAGATGCTGGAAGGAGCTTAACCACCCCCACACTCCTTTCCAAAAACCAACCAAATCAAATGTGATTTGGAAACACGTTCAAAACTCTCCTGCCCACTCTCCCCCTCTTCTCTCTCTCTCTCTCTCCTCAC
>JACBWV010000099.1:10490874-10505084 GCA_013435795.1 Chlamydomonas sp. ICE-L | reverse complement strand
CCCCCCCCCCCCCCCCCCCCCCCGGCACAACCACCACTAATTAAACACAACCACAACACACACCGACACACACAGACACGAAACACACATACCACATCACCGACACATCACAACACAGTACACCTACAAATTAAAAGACACAACACATTACACAGCACATACAAAACACACATGAAACCACACACACACACACACTCCTTCATCCCCTCTCCCCACATCCACCTTTACCAGACCAAACTTACCATACACCACACACCCACACCCCTACCTTTTTTCTTCTTTGTGTTTTTATCAGAATTCTTCATGATGCATTTAAAATAGGTATTCTAGAAGGAAGGACCATCGTCATAACTAAGTATTATTTTTAGTATTCAGAAGCTCATTCTTTGCAGGATGTACAGGCCCCTCCCGTGCCCGGCCAGATTGCCCCTGTGCTGGCTATTCGTGCCGCACCCCCACCTGCACCACCACCCCCAAACACAACCACAACAATCACCACCTTTACCAAACCAAAACCACCGGTATCATAATCACACTAAGCCAAATAGGACTAGACAGAGATACTACCCCAAATCATAGCGAAGGTCTAGGAAAAGTATTTAAGTCATTCTTCACCGCTGACACAGGCCCCCCCTCCCAAGCTTTCCTTGGCCGCTGCTATCTCTGCTGATTCCCCCTTTTGTGCGGGGCCTTAGTCGTGCCGCGCTCCCCCCCTTCCCCCAACACCAGCCTCCCCCCCCACCAAACACCACACACTTAACTTCCACACCCAGCACAAAAACCCAACGGTATCAGAAACGCACTAAGGCAAGTAGGACTAGACAGAATAGATACTACCCAACATAAGGTAATCCAGGGAAAGTAAAGCTCATTCTCCCCGCTGCACAGGCCCCCTCCCGTGCCCCGGGCGTTGCCCCTGCTGCCCCTGTGCGGGCTAGTCGTGTCGCCCCCCCACCTGCACCATCGCCCAGACCACGCGCTCCTCCTACAGCAGCGTCACCACAGCCAGTCAGGGCCTCTGCACCTGCGCCCACCCCTTCACCTAAAAAGCCAGGTACGTAAAAGCAATACAACCTATGTTGACCGTTCATAGATTTGAGTCGTGCCGCCCCCCCAAGAGCACCATCGCCCAGACCACCCGCTCCTACTAAAGCAGCGGCAGCACAGCCAGTCAGGGTCTCTGCACCTGCGCCCTCCCCTTCGCCCCAAAGGCCAGGTACGTAAACACAATACAAACAATGATGAGATCATTGATAGATTTGAGTCGGGCCGCCCCCCCAACAGCACCATCGCCCAGACCACTTGCTATTCCTAAAGCAGCGGCAGCACAGCCAGTCAGGGCCTCTGCACCTGCGCCCTCTCCTTCACCCAAAAAGCCAGGTACGTGAATAATAAAAATAAAATAAATGTCGAGATCATTGTTAGATTTGAGTCGTGCCGCCCCCCCACCAGCGCCATCTCCGGATCGCCCAGACCACGCGCTCCTCCAACAGCAGCAGCAGCTCAGCCAGTCAGGGCCTCTGCACCTGTGCCTCCCTTCACCCAAAACGCCAGGTACGTAAAAACAATAAAAAACATGTTGACCGTTCATTGATTTGAGTCATGCTACAGCGGCAGTACCATCACCTAGGCCCCGTGCTCGTCCTACAGCAGCAGCAGCGCAGCCAGTAAGCTAGGCCACCTGTGGCTGCCGCACCCTCTCCTTCACCCCAAAAAACAGGTACTTGAATAAAATTGAAAACAAATAAAACCTATGTTGAGATCATTGATAGATTTGACTCATGCCGCCCCCCCCACCAGCACCATCGCCCAGACCACGCCCTCCCATACAGCAGTGGCAGCACAGCCAGTCAGCCAGCTTCATCCCCTTCACCCAAAAAGCCAGATACGTACAAACAATAAAACCTATGTTGAGACCATTGATATGTTTGAGTCGTGCCACTGCCCCACCAGCACCATCACCTAGGCCCCGTGCTCCTCCTACAGCAGCGGCAGCACAGCCAGTCAGTTAGGCCACCCGCAGCTGGCGCACCCTCCCCTTCACCCAAAAAGCCAGGTATGTAAAAAAACCAAATATCGAGACCATCCATAGATGTGAGTCGTGCTACAGCGGCAGCACAGCCAGACAGGGCCTCTGCACCTGCGCCCTCCCCTTTACCCCAAAAGCCATGTACGTAAAAACAATAAAACCTATGTTGAGACCATTCATATATTTTAGTCTTGCCGCTGCTGCAGCTCAGCAGGCTAGGTCATCCGTGGCTGCCACGCCCTCCCCTTCACCCAGAAAACCAGGTACCCATGTTGATACATTGTACAGTGTTGCCAAACATGGCTAGTGGTGTTAATGCAACCAAGCAAGAGTCAGGGCCTCTTCACCTGCGCCTGCAACCCCTCAGCGGCTCAGCAGGTCAGGCCCTCCCCTGCACCCTCCCATTCACCCCAAAAGCCAGGTACGTATGTATTCTTGAACTTGAACATGGTTACATAGCTTCAGCCAGAAATTTGGCTGCTCGCGGTCTTACACAGTAAAAATGTTATGACCATTCACAGTGTTGGCAAACATGGCTAGTAGTGTGAACGCAACCAAGCAAGAGTCAGGGCCCCAGCACCTGCGCCTGCACCCCTTCAGGAGGCCAGGCCCTCACTTGCGCCCTCCCCTTCACCCCAAAGGCCAGGTATGTATGTGGATACATTGCACAGTGTTGCCAAACATGGCTAGTGGTGTGAATGCAACCAAGCAAGAACCAGGGCCTCTGCACCTGCGCCTGCACCCCCTCAGCATGCCAGGCCCTCCCCTGCGCCCTCCTATTAACCCCAAAAGCCAGGTATGTATGTCGATACCATTCTTGAACTTAAACCTGGTCTCATAGCTTCAGCAAGCAATTTGGCTGCTCGCCTTCTTAGACAGTACAAATGTTATGACCATTCACCGTGTTGCCTAGCATGGCTAATGGTGTGAATGCAACCTAGCAAGAGTCAAGGCGTCAGCGCCCGCGCCTGTACCCCCTCAGCTGGTCAGGCCCTCCCCTGCATCCTCCCCTCCACCCAGACAGCCAGGTATGTAAACAAAAACTATGTTGATACCGTCCATAGATTTGACAATCAGTTTTCCGAAGACGCGTCGCCACTGCATCTCTATTCTGTCATTGCACGGCGACGCATAACCCCCCCCCCCCCCCCCCCCCCCCCCCCCCCCTCCCCCCTGCGCCCTCCCCTTCACCCCAAAAGCCAGGCGACGCATCAAACCTCCAACCCCCTGGGCATCATCATCTCAATCAAAAATGATCCCACAGTTGTAGTCAGAACTGCCTACAGCCTTTTTCATCCCAGGCCTACCTGGAGCAGGCTCACCAGCGGTGTACGCCTCTGTAGCGCGCCCCCTTCCCCCCCCTTCATCCCTCTACAGCTCGCCTCTCCAATTGCTTCGTCGACAGCATCATCATCCCAATCACAAATGCTCCCACATTCGTAATCTGAAATATCAACTGCCCTGTTCATCCCAGGCCTACCTGGAGCAGGCTCGCCAGTGGTGCGCGCCTCTGTAGCTCGTCCCTCCCCTTCACCTGCCTCTACAGCTCGCCTCTCCTCGCCAGACTCCACATCTTGCCCCTCCCCCGCATCTGCCAATAGGCCACTTGCTGCATCGTCAGCATCTTCATCTCATATTCAAACAGTCAACAAATATGCTCCCAGATTCGTATCTGAAAATGCCACCTGCCCTGTTTCAACCGCAGGCCTACTGGATCAGCTCCGCCATGTGTGAAGCCGCTGTTAGTCGCGCACCCCCCTTTGCCACCCCCCTTCACCCCTGTACAAGCTCGCCTCTCCCGCCCCCACCCACCTGCTAATGTCCACTTGCTGCATCCCATCATCATCAAATCATCCAATCATCATCAATCAATCATCATCATTATCCATCATCAATCACATCATCATCAAATCACGCATCAAATCAAATCATCATCAACAATCATCACCATCATCATCCATCATCATCATCATCATCATCACACATCATCAAAGCAGCATATTATCATCAATCAGCAAAAAGCAGCGCACAACATGCTCTCATATTTGTAATGAACTTCCAGCTACCACCCGTTGTAACCAGGTTCTAACCTGAGCAAAGGGCCCTCACCAGCAGTGCGCGCCTCTGTAGCACGTCCCCCCCCCCCTCACACAACCATCCTCGAGTGCGTCCCTCCCTCCCTCACACCAGCCCCTGCGCACGCCTCTCCCCTTCAACAAACCAGTCTCCCCCTCCCGCAGAGCCGTGCCCTCCCCCCTCCCCTTCAACATCACCAGTCCCTGCAATCACTCCTCTCTCCCCCCCATCCTGCCCCTCCCCCCTTCAACCCCTCCAATCTTTCCCAGCTGTTGCTGTCATCAAGCAAACCAATCATCATCATCCTCACAAGTTGCCAAAGCAGAAAGCCGTCCACGCCTAGTGCTGCGGTGAGTCTTTTGGAAACCTAAGAGCCTTCTTCTCCATATCCACACAAGCGTTTGTATGCTACAGTCCCCCCACTGCAAAACACTAACTACCCACCCCGACCTCCAATTTTCTCAAATCAATCACCATCATCATCCCTCCAATCCATCACTCATCATCCCATCATCATCCCACACCAAACCACCCTCACCGCCCACCGCACCCCCACCTACATCATCTCCTCCCCACCCAGCCATCATATCCTCAATCCCCCCCACCCCTCGTCAGCAATCAGTATCAGCATCATCAGCAATCCATCATCAGCATCTCATCTAGCTGCGTCAAAGCCCTCCCTCTCCCTCCAGCCTAGTGCTTTTGGTTGAAATCTCTTGAAAAAACCAGGGCTACTCATCCTCATCCCACAACACATGTTTTTGTGTGATACTGACTGCCCTCCTTCACCACGTGACAATAAGGGCAGTTGCTGCCAATCGTACAAATCATCCAGCAGCCCACCTTTCCATTGCTTACAAAAACCCTGCTCAGACGCTCAGACTGCCCAGTCGCTCACCTTTCCATTGCTTACAAAAACAAACATGCCAAGATGATTTTTCCATTGCTTGAAAAACAAACTGCTCAGATGCTCAAACTGCTCAGACGCTCACCTTTCCTTTGCTTACAAGAACAAGCATCTCCGACCGCTTTTACCCCAAAACCCCAAACCCTTGGCCCAGCCGCTCAGCACAAGATCAGATCTCAGCTTTTTCCTTTGCTTACAAAAATCCAAATCCCCGCCCTCAAAATCCGCAAAGACCAAATAAAAAAAAAAAATAAAAAAAAAAAAAAAAAAAAAAAAAAAAAAACAACACCGTTTCCTTTGCTTACAAGAACAAGCCTGCTCAGAGGCTCAGAGCGCAAAGAAACTTTTTGCTTTGCTTCAAAAATAAAGTGCTCAGACATTAAAACTGCCCAGGCAGAACTCTCACCTTTTTTCCTTTGCTTACAAGACGACATTCCCATACCCTTTTTTTTTTTTTTTTTTTTTTTTTTCCCTTTGCTTTACAGAAAAAAACCCTGCCCAGATGCTCAGCTTATCCATTGCTTAACAACAATCCTGCCCAGATGCTCAGCTTATCCTTTGCTTACAAGCAACCCTGCCCAGATGCTCAGCTTATCCTTTGCTTACAAAAGCAAACATGCCAGATGCTTTTTCCTTTGCTTACAAAAACAAACTGCCCCGACACTCAAACTGATCAGACGCTCAGCTTATCATTTGCTTCCAAAAAAAACCTACTACTCGACCCTCACTTTTTCTCCTTTGCTTACAAACAAAAACCAAAAAACCTGCTCAGGACACTCAGCTTAATAAATAAAAATATTTTTTTTCCCTTACAACACAAAACTTTCATTTGCTTACAAAAAACTCTGGTCACCATGGGCAGGCTGTCGCTGGAGCTGCCGCAGCCAAGCAAAGAAAACTGCTCAGACGCTCAGACAACTCAGATGCTAAGCCTTTCCTTTGCTTACAAAAAAAACTGCTCAGTCACTTTTTCCTTTGCTTTAAGCAACAAGCCCACCGAAAACAGCCCAGTTCAACGTTTTTCCTTTCCTTTACCAAAAAAAAAAACCAGCTCAGTCAACTTTTCCCTTTTGCTTACAAACAAAATAACTTACCAACACCTTCCGTCAGTCTGGTCTCTGGAGTGAGCTGGCCGCAGCCACGCAAAGAGCCTCAAGAAAGTTGAGGTGAGCAGGAATTCATTGATAATAAATTGTTAGCTTATTGTAGGCTGTTTGGGGCTATTTAAAAAGGCTGTGCAGCTACTGTAGGCTCTTTCCACAAGTTTAATGAACGGCTAAGGTTCAAAGAGAGGCTTGTGCCAAGGCTGCTATAAGCTATTATAAGTTATTGTAGGCTGCTTCAGGCTATTTAAGGCTGTTGTAGGCTATTTGCATGATATTTCAATATATCAATATTTCAAGTTGAGGTAAGCTGGACTTCATTGTTAACTTATTGTTAGGTTATTGTAGGTTATTTCATGCTATTTTAAAGAGGGTTTACAAAGCTTTAGTGGGCTATTGTTAGATCTTAAAGTATTGTGTAGGCTATTTCAGAGCAGGCTATGCCACACACAGGCCTGCTGTATGGCTATTTGTTTAAGGTTCAATCCCTAAATGTATGTTTTAAATAAATCCTATTTTTCTCTATTCCCTCCACAATTCCCCAGGCTATGTAGGGGCCTGTTTTTGCCAAGCTATTTCACAAAGTAATCCATAAGGCTATTTAAGGCCTGATGCCTATGCTGCTGTAGGCCTAATTTTGAGACAAGAGAGAGGCTAATTCCAAACCCAGGCTTAAGTAGGCTATTTCAAGTTGTTGTAGGCTATTGTGGGCTATTTCAGTTCATTCCAGGCTTCTGTAGGCTATTTGAAAGTCTATTCCATCCAGGCTTTTCAGCAGAGGCTATTACAAAAGTTTAAATTGTAGGCTCTTGTAGGCTCTGCCACCAGGCTGCTGTGAGGGCTATTTGAAAAAAAGGCTATTCAGCTTTAAGCGAGGCTATTACTAGTTATTGTAGGCTTTGTAATAAGGCTAATGCCAGGCCCCTGCTGTAGGCATTTAAAAAAAGGCTAATCCCCAGAGGCTGTAGCAGCACAGGCTGTGCAGCTATGTAGGAGAAGGCCACCTAAACGCATACAAATTACTGTGGCAAAATATTCAGGCATGTTGCAATGCCTAAGTTGAGGTGAGCTGGAATCAGTTGGGAACGGCATTATGATATCCTATGATACCGGCAGTTTGACTAGGCTAACGTTACCATGTTTGATGCCGGCAGTCTGACTAGGCTAAAGGTACCATTCATATACAATATCATATGATGCAATTTTAGGCAAGCTGGAGTCAGTTCCCATTCCGTCGCTGCATAAAAACCACTGTTTTTATTTTCTCTGCTCAGGTTGCTGCCCTGCCAAGGCAAAGACGAGAACAAAAGCGACATGCAAGCTGGTAGTGTCCACTTCACTACTTCGTCCACCACACTATCACAACGTGTTGATGTCCCCCCCCCCCCCTCCCCCCCCCCCTGTGTCCCCCCCCCCCCCCGCTGTCCCCCCCCCGTCCCCCCCCGCCCCCTCCCCCTTTCCCTTCTCCAGGATGGTTTGCTGGCCAAGGCAAGACGAGACAGCAACATGCAGCGTGGGCGTGACACCTTGTACACCACGTCATCCACCACTTCGCCCACCACGCTATCACATTTGTTTTGATGTCCCCGCGTCCCCGTCCACCCCCCCTCCCCCCCCCCCCCCCCCCCCCCCCTTCCCTGCTTAGGTTGCTTGGCCAGGCAAAGACTGACTGATGTGCCAGCGTGGGGGCTGATGCCTAAGCGTTGATGTCCCCCCGTCCCCCGCTCCCCCCCCCTAAATCACCCCCCACCCCCCCCACCACCACCCCCGCCAACCCCAACCCACCCTCCTATCCCCTACCCCCCTACGCCACCCCCCCCCCCCCCCCCACCCCCATCTTCCCTCCTTCAATGTTTTGCTGCCCAGGCAAGACGTGAGAGAGCGACGTGAGCGTGGGCGTGACAAGCGTTCGTCCCCACTTCATCCTACCACTTATTTTCTCCCCCCCCTTTCTGCCCACCACACACGCTATCACAACGTGTTGAAGGTCCTCCCCCCCCCTTCCCTTTCCCCCCTGCTCAGGTTTTTTGCCTGCAAAGGCAATACATGAACAGCAACGTGGCACCGTGGTGGCGTGAGATTCCTAGGATGATGCCACCCCCCCCCCACCCCCCCCACCCCCTACCATCTAACCCCTCTCCCCCCAACTAAACCTACCACTAACTACACCCCCTACTACCCCCTACCCCCCCCCCCTAAATCCCCCCTAAACCACCCCGCCTCCTCTCACCCTATCCTCATATCTCCCCCCCACCCTCCCCTTTCCCCCACCCCCCCCAACCCCTTCAGCCCTCCCCCCCCCTACCCCCCCCCCCCGCACCCCCCCCCACCCCTCCCCCTCCCAACCCCTTGTCCGTCCCTGTTCGGGTTGCTGGCCAGGCAAACGAGACATGGATATGCAAGCCGTGGGCGATACCATAATGTGATGCCACAGCGTCTTGACTAGGGCCTAAAGTTACCATTACCTATCAAATAATCAGATGATGCAATTTTGAGGCACAACCACCTGTTTTTAATATTTTCCTCTTTCCTTTCCTCCTCCTGCTCCCCTTTTCCTCTCCTCATCAGGTTGCGCCAAAGTAAGGACTTGAACAGTGATGTGGCACGTGGGCGTGGATTATGCTAGAACGTTGAATTGCCGCCCCCCTCGCCCCCCTCCCATACACACAAAACCCACAACCACACAAAACACCACCCCACACTACAACCGCCCTCCCCCCCCTACCCCCTCCCTCTTCCCTACCCCCCTCTCCCTCCCCCTTCTTTTTTCCCTTTCTCCCTACCCCCCCCCACCTTTCCTTTTCTCCCTCCCCCTTCCCTACTCCTCCTGCCCTCCTTTCCCCCCCCCCCCCCCCCCCCCCAAACCCCACCCTGCATTCCCTGGCTCAGGCTGCTGCACGGCCAAGACTAGAACAGTGGATGTGCAGCGTGGGCGTGAGAAGGCGGCCATGCAAGCTCAGAGGGAGATAGATCTAGCGGCTGCGGATCATTGTAGAAGATGAGCGTTTGTAATTAGGTAATTATTCAGTCGCGGGTAGCCAAATAGGTCAAGGTTACTTCCCCAACCTTAACACAAAAATAGCGCATGCAACTGGAGGAGCAGTGTAGAAAGATAGAGCAGGAGTGTATGTATGTATTGTTACAGTAAGGGTATCCAGCAAGTGCCCAGCTCTTATGGACCATGCAAGATTACAGGCGTTTGAATGCATGCAACTGAAGGAGCAGTGTAGGAAGGTATGACAGATATTTATGTATTTTTACAGCCCAGGGATTATCCAATTAGTGCCCAGCTCTTTTGGGCCATGTAAGCTTGCAGGCAGATTGAGGGCATGCGACTGGAGGAGCAGGGTAGGAAGATAGAGCAGGTGTGTGTATGTATGTATTTGTACAGTCTACGGGTGTATCCGACAAGTGCCCAGCTCGTATGGACCATGCAAGCTCACAGGCGTTTGAGTGCATGCGACTGGAGGAGCAGTGTATTAAGATATACTAGATGTTTATGTATTTGTACAGTCCAGGGTGTATCCAACTAGTGCCCAGCTCTAATGGGCCATGCAGGCTTAGAGGCAGATTGAGCACATATGATTGGAGGAGCATTGTAGGAAGATAGAACGGGTGTGTCTGTACTAGTACAGTCCCTGGGGTAGCCAAATAGTGCCAAACTCTTATAGGCCATGCAAGCTCAGAGGGAGATTGAGCACATGCGACTGAAGGAGCAGTGCAGGAAGACAGAGCAGGTGTGTATGAATGTATGCTTACAGTCTAAGGGTAGCCAAATATGCCAAGGGTACTTTCCCAACCTTGCAACAGGAAGGGCGGTTTAACAGAACAAAAACAGGTGTAAAAAACGACTTAGTGTGTCTTGTTTGTTTGTTCCAGTCCAGACAATTAGAGCCCAATTCGCATGGGTTTGCATGCCACACTTATTGTCATGATCAGGCAGACATGCAAGCACACCTGACAAAACTGAGTGGGGCGCCCTGATCCACGATCGACCCCGCCCCGCACAAACACCTACACCCACACCACCCACCCACACAGCTACTCACCACCACTAAGGGGACACCCTGATCCAGGTTAGTAGAACCAGGAAAGGGCACATGTGGTTGAACCTAGCCCTGCGGGACTCAGATGGGCATGGGTGCAGATTGAACATTGACTGGAGGATAGGTGGTGGTGGTGCGTGTGTATGGTGTGTGTATGTGCTTGCGTGTGTATGTGTGTATGGTGTGTGTGTTTTTGTGTGTCTGTGCTTGTGTGTGTGTCTGTGTGTGTGTGGTTACACTAGCTTGTAAGCTGCTTCAAAAGCCTGCATGCAGATTGAGCACTTTTGACTGGAGAATAGGTGGTGGTGGTGTGTGTGTATGGTGTGTGTGTCTGTGCTTGTGTGTGTGTGTGTGTGTGGTTACACTAGCTTGTAAGTTGCTTCAAAAGCCTGTATGCAGATTGAGCACTTTTGACTGGAGGGGCAGTGTAGGAAGATAGAACAGGTGTGCATGTGGAGTGTATGTGGTGGTGGTGGTGTATGTGGGATTGGGGTGTGTGTGGGGGGGTATTGTGTTGTGGGTTCGGATGGTGGTGGTGGTGGTGGTGTGTATGCGGTGGTGGTGGTGTGTGTGGTGTATGTCGGTGGCGGTGGTACACATTTGACTGGAGTATCTTATAACTTTCTCCCCCCCACTCTCCATTCCTTAGACCTCTCTCACCTCACGCTTATCCACAAACCTGACCCCTCCACCCCTCCACCCCCCATTCCTTACGACCGCGCCAAGAATGGAGAAGGATCGCCTAAATGCAAATGCTAAGAGGGCAGAAGTTGACAGGACCTCAGCTTCTTTAACCCCCCCCCCCCCACCCCCCCCCCACACCCCCCCACCCACCCCCCCCACCCCCCCCCACCCCCACCCCTGACCCCCCACCCCCCCCCACCCCCCATCCCCCACCCACCCGCTGCTCTTACACAGGTCCTCAATCTACACCTGCCCCCCACCCCCCACCACCCTCACCCCCCACCCACCCCACCCCCACCCCCCACCCACCCTCCATTCTTTAGGTATGAGTCAAGGTAGGGAAGGACCGCATAAATGGAAATGCTTGGAGGGCAGAAGCTGACAGGAAAACAGTTTCTTATAGACTGCTGCATCCTATGTCACACCTCCCCCCCTCCCTCCATCCCTTAGACCTCCCTCACGTCACGCGTATCCTTACACCTTCCCCCTCCACCCTCCAACCGCCATTCCTTACGACCACGCCAAGACAGAGAAGGACAGCCTAAATGCTAAGAGGGCAGAAGCTAACAGGAAGTCAGCAACTTTTAACCTTTTCCCCCCACTCTTCATTCCTTAGGACTGCGCCAAGAAAGAAAAGGACTGCCTAAATGGAAATGCTTAGAAGGCAGAAGCTGACAGGACTTCAGGCTTCTTATAACCTCCCCCCCCCACCCCCCCCCACCCCCACCCCCCCACCCCCTCAGCCCGCCCCACCCCCCCACCACCACCTCCACCCTCCTTTCCTTAGGATCAAGCCAAGATTGAGAAAGACCGTCTAAATAGAGATGCTTAGAGGGCAGATGCTGGCAGGACTTCAGTTTCTTATAAACTCCCCCCCCCCCCCCCCCCCCCCCCCCCCCCCCCCCCAAACCACCACCACCCTCCATTTCCTTAGGATCGAGCCAAGATGGAGACTGAACCGCCTAAATGCAAATGCTAACTAGGGCAGAAGCTGACAGGAAGACAGTTTCTTATAACCTTTCCCCCGCCACCCTCCATTCCTTAGGATCAAGCCAAGAGAAGGATCGCCTACATATGAATGCTAATAGGGCAGAAGTTGACAGGACTTCAGCTTCTTATCATATTTTCCCTCCATACCCCACCCCCCCACCCCACCCCACCCCACCCCCACCCACCCACCCTCCATTCCTTAGGATCGAGCCAAGATGGAGAAGGACCGCCTAAATGCAAATGCCAAAAGGGCGGAAGATGACAGGAAGTCAGCAGCTCAACAGGTTGGACTAGTAGGAGGAGTGGGGTTGGGGTGGGTTGGTTTGACTGGTAGAAGGAGTGGGATAGGGGTGGGTTGGTTGGACTAGTTGGAGGAGTGGGGTTGGGGTGGGTTGGTTGGACTGGTAGGAGGAGTGGGATAGGGGTGGGTTGTTGGACTAGTAGGAGGAGTGGGGGTTGGGATGGGTTGGTTGGACTGGTAGGAGGAGTGGGATAGGGGTGGGTTGGTTGGACTAGTAGGAGGAGTGGGGTTGGGGTGGGTTGGTTGGACTGGTAGGAGGAGTGGGATAGGGGTGGGTTGGTTGGACTAGTAGGAGGAGTGGTGTAGGGGTGGGTTGGTTGGACTCGTAGGAGGAGTGGGGTAGGGGTGGGTTGGTTAGACTGGTAGGAGGAGTGGGATAGGGGTGGGTTGGTTGGACTGGTAGGAGGAGTGGGGTTGGGGTGGGTTGGTTTGACTGGTAGGAGGAGTGGGATAGGGGTGGGTTGGTTGGACTAGTAGGAGGAGTGGGGTTGGGGTGGGTTGGTTGGACTGGTAGGAGGAGTGGGGTAGGGGTGGGTTGGTTGGACTGGTAGGAGGAGTGGGATAGGGGTGGGTTGGTTGGACTAGTAGGAGGGAGTGGGTTGGGGTGGGTTGGTTGGTTAGTAGGAGGAGTTGGGTAAGGGTGGGGTTTGGTTGGACTGGTAGGAGGAGTGGGGTAGGGGTGGGTTGGTTGGACTCGTAGGAGGAGTGGGGGTTGGGGTGGGTTTGGTTGGACTAGTAGAAGGAGTGGGGTAAGGGGATGGGTTGGTTGGACTGGTAGGGAGGATTGTGGGGTCTGGTTGTTTGTTGGACTAGGAGGAGGAGTGGGGTTGGGGTGGGTTGGTTGGACTAGTAGGAGAAGCAGGAGGAGTAGGGTTGCTACCTACCTACCTACCTACCTACCTACCTACCTACCTACCTACCTACCTACCTACCTACCTACCTACCTACCTACCTATCTGTCACTTTATTACTACCACTGCACTACACACTATGACATTTTATTACTAACACTGCACTACACTACACTACACTAAACTACACTCTATGCCACTTTATTACTAGCACTGCACTACACTACATAACACTCTATGACACTTTATTGCTAACACTACTATACTATACACTCTATGACACTATATTTCTAACACTACACTACGCTCTGACCCTTTGTCATCCAACACTGCATTACACTACACGCTTTCATCTGACACTGCAATACACTACACTCTGAGACACTTTATCACTAACAATACATGTATGACACTGTATTATAAACACTACTCTAAAATCTGTCGCTTTATCATCGGACACTGCAATACACCACACTTTGAGACACTTCATCACTAACACTACAAATATGACACTTTATTATTAACACTACACTAAAATCTGTCACTGTATCATCGGACACTGCAATACATACGATGCAACACTATATACGATGCAACACTATATACGATGCTGCAAACATATGATATGTAATGTATAATATGTATACATGATGTTTCTATATATATGAAATGTATGATATACATAAATGATGCAACACCATATAGGATGCTGCAAACAAGAAGGCTGTCGAGGATGAGAAGAAGAAGCGTGTTGATGATGCCAAGAAGAAAAAGGTGGAGGAGGACCAGAAGAAGAGGGAGGCTGACAGGAAGGCAAAGGTAGGATAATAATGTTTGTGTGTGTTTGTGTGTGTGTGTGTTTACAATGCAGTGGTGTGCTGGATATGCCAAGAAGAAGAAGGCCAAGGAGGACCAGAAGAAGAATGAGGCTGACAGGAAGACCAAAGTAGGATAATTAAAGTTTGTTGTCTGTGTGTGTGTGTGTGTTTACAATGCAGTGGTGTGCTGGATATGCAAAGAAGAAGAAGGCAGAGGTAGACCAGAAGAAGAATGAGGCTGACAGGAAGACCAAAGTAGGAAAATTAAAGTTGTGTTTATGTGTTTTGTGTGCGTGTGTGTGTTTACAATACAATGGTATTGAAGATAAAATAATAATGATGATAATGACGATGATGATGCGTTGTCATCATCGTCATCACCATCATCATCATCATCATCAGCAG
>JACBWV010000099.1:10253374-10488374 GCA_013435795.1 Chlamydomonas sp. ICE-L | reverse complement strand
CGACCCACTCACACAACCACTCACCCAAGCCCACAGCAGCCCCACCGGCTAGAAGGTTTTGGTCTCCTGTCCATGCACATGGGGAGAAACGCAGGAAGCAAATGAATTGGAGTTGTGTGTCATGCTAGTTTGATTGGTTTGATTTCTTCATCCATCCAACCATCTAATTATCCATCAATCCATCCAACCAACCAACCAACCAACCAACCAACCAACCAACCAACCAACCAACCAACCAACCAACCAACCAACCATCTGCCAGGCCATCACTCCCTTAGCATACCAGTATTCATAACCTCATAGGATGACTATGTTGCGGCTCAGCCTGTGGAGCGGAAGGTGATCGACGGCAAGGACAATCAACCCACACCCTTCAACCAACCAACCAACCAACCAACCAACCAACCAGCCGATCAACCAACCAACCAGCCAACCAGCCAACCAACCAACCAACCAATCAACCAACCAACCACTTACCCATCTCTATCTCTGCCAATCAATCCATCCCTTAGCATACCGGCATATGCAACCTCATAGGATGACTATGGTGTGACTCAGCCTGTCGAGTGGAAGGTGATTAACAGCAAGGAGAACTTCCTTAACAGCCTTCAACCAACCAACCAACCAACCAACTATCTGCCAGGCCATCCCTCCCTTAGCATTCAGGTATTCGCAACCTCATACTATAGGATGACTATTGTGTGACTCGGCCTGTGGAGTGAAAGGTGATTGACAGCAAGGACAAATTCCTCAACACCCTTCAACCAACCGACCAACCAACCAACCGAATAACTATCTGCCAGGCCATCCCTCCCTTAACATACCGGTATTCATAATCTCACAGGATGACTATGGTGCAGCTCAGCCTGTGGAGTGGAAGGTGATTGACAGCAAGGACGACCAACCCACACCCGAACAGAGGAAGGCGGCGTGGGACGACATGAAGGCACAGGCTGAACGCAACAAGCGACAAGTAGACCAGGATGATGTAAGTGCTTGGTGGGGTGAAGGGGTTGGGTTGGGTATAAGGGGGTGGGGTGGGTATAAGGGGGTGGGGTGGGTTAAAGGGGGTAGTGGAAGGCGGGGTGGGCCGACTTGAAGGCGCAGGCTGAACGCAACTAGCAACAAGTAGACCAGGATGATGTGAGTGCTTGGCGGGGTGAAGGAGTTCACGGTCTTGAACCTCAAACCCTAAGCTGGATGCTTGTGTGGTGGGTGAAGGTTTGGATCGAGGGGTGAGGTGGGTGAGTGGGTAGGTGGAGGCACTGGAGTTCTTGGACAAAACACAATCATGTTCTCATAAGACAAATAGCCTGACAAAACTTAATCATGGTCTCATAAGACAAATAGCCTGACAAAACTTAATCATGGTCTCATAAGACAAATAGCCTGACAAAACTTAATCATGGTCTCATAAGACAAATAGCCTGACAAAACTGAAACATGGTCTCATAAGACAAATAGCCTGACAAAACTTAATCATGGTCTCATAAGACAAATAGCCTGACAAAACTTAATCATGGTCTCATAAGACAAATAGCCTGACAAAACTGAATCATGGTCTCATAAGACAAATAGCCTGACAAAACTGAATCATGGTCTCATAAGACAAATAGCCTGACAAAACTTAATCATGGTCTCATAAGACAAATAGCCTGACAAAACTTAATTATGGTCTCATAAGACAAATAGCCTGACAAAACTTAATCATGGTCTCATAAGACAAATAGCCTGACAGAACATAATCATGGTCTTTGACAGAAAATAATCATGGTCTTTGGCAAAACATAGACAGGGTCTTTGACACAAAATAAACATGGTCAAAAGCATAATCGTGGTCTTGTATGGCAAATAACCAACAAGGTAGGCTACAAAGGTTTTAATCTCATTTTTGTTTTCTGGAGCCTTTGGCATTTGTGTTGTTTGTTATCGTTGTTGTTGTTGTTGTTGTTGTTGTTGTTGATGATGATGACATTATCCTGGTGCCCTACTGGACTCCAAATGCACACTCGACTTGGCGGAGTCAAGGGGGACTTACGAGCACACAAAGAAGAAAAGAAAAATAACAGACAATTGTATATGTGCCAATCTGTTTGGTGATGCTATTTTTGTCTGTCTCCCAAGAACATAAATCCATAAAGACGTAACAGTGCAGGCCGCTTCATTTAAGCAGCACAATCATGGGATTCTCTGATGTCTATGTGACGTAACTGCATATGTTAAAGATTTATCGTAAATATACATATATAGATAGATATATCTATCTAGTCGGTTCTTATATATATTTGCCACACCCTAGTCAGATCACATTCAAATTGAGTTTCACCTCTGTTATTTCAGGGATTTTTATTTCCGTTATATATAGCGATAGGGGTGCTCAAAAGTAACCAGCCACGCGAGCTTAAGTAACTAAACCACAATTGTATGGGCTTGGACTGCTCCCATCTCCTAGTCACTTAGACCCCAGGGTAAGAGCTTCCAGGTCTGGATAGGGGAACCCTATATCTAGCTTGGGTGGGTGGATGCTGGCATGAATGTGAGTGAGCTGTAAACTAGGGGTTGTGTTAGTTTTTAGGGTTTACAACTTTTAAATCTGGGAAAAATACAGGACCTGTTAATTTTTTCTTGGCCACTGTTTTTTCATGATAGGTGGGGGTAGCTTATTCTCTCGTGTGTTGCTCAGTTGTGCCTTACCACCTTCTGGTTGGTGGTGTCATTGTGTGTGACTTGTCACAAAGTGTGTGTGTGTGGGAGGGGGTAGGTGCTGTAACATCTGCAGGGCCAAGCTTTTAAAATGTTTGGGCCTCGGACCATAAACGCCTTTCATAGCAATAGACTGTGGGACTGAAGGGGTGGGTTAAACAAATCTTACAAAAGTGTAAAAAAAAAAATGATTGGATAACAACTTTTATGCCACATGAAAATGGCAGAAAAGTTGGTGGTCCCCCCTAGCAAAAGAGAGGCATACATGTGCATTCAACCAGAGCCCTACAAACGCAGCACATGAGCCATAGACAAGTATCATGGCGTGGTATGCTTATTTAATCAATCTGCTAGGGGTGTGAAACATAACTATGGAAGCCTTATTACTTTTGAGCACCCCTAGCGATCGCTACTTTTGACCCCGTTTGTGCGAAATTATCGAAATAAAAAAAACAAAATATATATATTGTTTTGCCCTAAATGGCCCTAAAAAGCTACAGAAAGCACTAAAACGCTGTCCCTGGAAGAGGCCTAAAACCATAAGGCTAGAAGAAACCAACTTTCAGATTTGAAAAAAAATCACTGCTGCTATTGCAGGGACGCAAAGGTGGGCTGGCGGTGTTCCTAGGCGTGCCTCCGTCTGACACCATTGGGCCCCGTGGTGGCAGTGCTGATGTTAGACCATCATCAGAACAGAGGTACGTCGCAGCAGACACTGTTTTGTTGCCTGGTGATGGTGCTGTAGCTGGTGGTGGTGGAGGTGGCAGTGCTGATGTTGGACTATGATCAGAACAGAGTTGCGTCGCTGCAAAATAAAAATAAAACAGTGCTCTGACTCCGTTGGGCCCTGAGGTGGCAGTGCTGATGTTGGACCATCATCAGAACAGATGTACGTCGCAGCAGACATAGGTTTTTTGACTGGTGCTGGTGCTGTAGCTGGTAGTGGTAGTGGTGGCAGTGGTGATGTTGGACCATCATCAGAACAGAAGGACATTGCAGCAGACACTAGTTTGTTTACCTGATGCTGCTGGTGGTGGTGGTGGCAGTGGCACTGGTAATCTAGGACCATCATTAAAACAGAGGTATGTCGCAGCAGACACTGTTTTCTTGGCTGGTGCTGGAGCTGGTGGTAGCAGTGGCAGTGGTAATCTAGGACCATCATTAAAACAGAGGTATGTCGCATCAGTCACAGATTTGTTGCCTGGTGATGGTGCTGTAGCTAGTTGTGGTGGTGGCAGTGCTGATGTTGGACTATGATCAGAACAGAGTTACGTCGCTGCAACAGAAAAATAAAACAGTGCTATGACTCCGTTGGGCCCAGAGGCGGCAGTGCTGATGTTGGACCATCATCAGAACTGAGGTAAGTGGCAGCAGACACTCTTTTCTGACTAATGCTGGTGCTGCTGGTGGTGCTGGTTCTACCTACCTACCTACCTACCTACCTACCTACCTACCTACCTACCTACCTACCTACCTACCTACCTACCTACCTACCTACCTACCTACCTACCAACCTACCTACCTACCTACCTACCTACCTACCTACCTACCTACCTACCTACCTACCTACCTACCTACCTACCTACCAACCTACCTACCTACCTACCTACCTACCTACCTACCTACCTACCTACCTACCTACCTACCAACCTACCTACCTACCTACCTACCTACCTACCTACCTACCTACCTACCAAGCTACCTACCCACCAAGCTACCAAGCCTTCACCACCACCACCATCAAAAACTTCCAGGCGCCAAGCATATCTGGACTGCAACAACGTACCTCTGTTCTGTTGATGGCCCCACATCAGGACGGCCACCTCTGGGCCACCTACCTACCTGTCTATCTGTCTACCTACCTACCTGCATACCATCTTACCTAACAACCTACCTATCAAGCTGCCAAGCCTTCACCACCACCACCACCACCATTAAAACGTCCAGGCCCCAAGCATACCTGGACTGCAACGACGTACCTCCGTTATGTTGATGGCCCAACGTCAGGACGGCCACCTCTGGGCCACCTACCTACCTACCTACCTGCATACCATCCTAACTAAAAACCTACCTATCAAGCTGCCAAGCCTTCACCACCACCACCACCACCACCACCACCACCTCCATTAAAACGTCCAGGCCCCAAGCATACCCGGACTGCAACGACGTACCTCCGTTCTGTTGATGGCCCAACATCAGGACAGCCACCTCTGGGCCACCTACTTACCTACCTACCTACCTACCTACCTGCATTTCATCCCAACTAACAACCTACCTACCAAGCTACCAAGCCTTCACCACCACCACCAATATACACCCAACTTTCATGGCCTAGTTATTATTGGTGAGGAAGATATTGACCTTTTAAGCCAATGGGGGGGGGGGGGGGGGGGGGGGGGGGGGGGGATAAGGGCAAAATAAAACTTCATAGCATGGGTGTAAAAAAAATACGTATTGAACACCCTCGACCACCACCATCAAAAACTCCATAGCATGGGTGTAAAAAAAATACGTATTGAACACCCTCGACCACCACCATGAAACACTTCCAGGCGCCAAGCATATCTGGAGCAGAAACAAGAAGTCGAGAGAAACCGTCGCCAGGTGGTCGGGGACCGTCCTGTGACCCCCCCATACGCTGTTGATGCTGGTGAAAACCTGTATGAAAGGTCAATAAATAAATCAATAAATAAATATACAAATAAATACATAAATATATAGTACGCCTTATTACGAGGCGTGAGGTTGAGGGGGCCAGCCCGCTTGCTTTCACTGAGACCAACCACCAAGGAGGAGGATAACGAAAGGTATGTGTGTATTGTTAAAGGCCAGGGGAAGCCAAATAAGCTAAAGAGACTTGCCCAAACTTTAAACAGGAAAGGTAGTTAAAAGCAAAAGTACTCGTGAACTGAACCCCAACAAATCGAAAACCCTTATGCAAGGTAAGCCTTTGAAGGCCATTCCGCAGCTCCTAGGCAGCTCCATGAGCCAGCCACTGGGCTAAGCCCCAATATTTAGATAGTACTGGAGCGATGACTCTGCCAGCTTCCCGATGCACTACGTTGCTTGAGGTTTGGCTGGGTAGCAACCCGGAGGAGCTGCCTAGAAGCTGCTGCTCAAAGCGGAAAACAAAAGGTACACATTCAGTTTTAGTTCATAGTCAATTGGACAGTGATTTTGTACGCACGATAAAACGTTTTTTTGCTTTTAATGTTTATTTGAGAATTTAGCCATTGTTTTCTTGACTCCTTTAGTTTAGGCCCAAATTCTTATTCCAAATCTGCATAAAAAAGCAATGCAATCTGTTGCGTTGTACTCCAAGAGCAACAACATTGTGCGTAAATCGTAGCCTCATGCAGCCTTTTGGCAAACAAAAAAATGAATTAGCTATTTTTCGCGAATTTCGGTGCTCACATGTCCTGCCATGAAAATCTGCCCCCACATCATTTCCGCTTCATCACCACTGTTTCTTTTGGGGGCTGTGAGAAGCAGCTTCTAGGCAGCTCCCTTTCCTCGTCCTTAGGCCAAATCCGAATCTAGCGGTGTGTCTGAAAGCGGATATAAGAAGCATTCAAATGAAGCTGCACACTGCGGGCTTGGCAAATTGACTGGCTCCTGGAGCTGGCTGGAAGCTGCCATGCGTAGCCCCCACACAGAAAAAAGTGTTCATTGCATGTTGACTTGCTTGTGCACCAGAATACCTACCACCTTGACTGTTGCTGATTCACAGGGAACAAGGGAAGTTATAGGACCACGTTTAGGGTTTAGAGTAGCAATTAGCTAAACTCCAAACAATAAACCCTAATCACTGAACACGAAACACTAAACACTAAACAGGAAGCAATGGAAGTTAGAGAAGCCACAGCTGCATGAGCAGCAGCTAGCAGACTCCCACTGCTGCTTCCCACCCACCCACCCACCCACCCTCTCATTCTCACCCCCACCCACCCACCCACCCACCCACCCTCTCATTCTCACCCCCACCCACCACCAACCCGACCCCACCCCTACCCCCACAGGAATCAATGAAAGTTAGAGGAGGAGCTGCTAGCAGACTCCCACTGCTACTTCCCACCCACCTATCCACCCACCCATCCACCCACCCATCCACCCACCCACCCACCCACCAACCCACCCACTCTCCCATGCCCACCCCCACCCGATCTCCTACCCCCACCCACCATCATTCACCCCCACCCCCACCCCCACCCCCACCCCCCACCCCCACCCCCACCCCCACCAACCCACAGGAAACAACGAAAGTTAGATGAGGAGCGGCAGCTGCGTGAACAGCAGCTAGCAGACTCCCACTGCTGCTTCCCATGCATCCACCCACCCACCGTTCCATTCCCACCCACCCACCCCCTCTCCCATTCCCATCCCCGCCCACTCTCCTACCCCCACCCCCCACCTCCACTCCCACAGGAAGCAACAAAAGTTAGAGTAGGAGCTGCTAGCAGAATCCCACTGCTGCTTCCTATACAACCACCCACCCACCCCCCCATTCCCACCCACCCACCACCAACCTACCCACTCTCCCACTCTCCCATTCCCAACCCCACCTAATCTCTCACCCACTCTCCCATTCCCACACCCACCCACTCTCCCTCCCCCCCCCCCGCCTCCACCCCCACACCAACAGGAAGCAACGGAAGTACGAGGAAAAGCGGCAGCTACGTGAACTGCAGCTAGCGGAATCCCAATGCTCCTTCATACACACCCAGCCCCTTTCAGTGATATACATTGGTCTAGTGGTAGACCAAATCACTCTGAGGATGAAGAGTCGGGGGTTCGATCTCCCCTTTTGTCGCTCTTGGCGTTGCAGGTCCTTGTCAACCGCGATGGTAGCTTGTCCAGTTGAGGTAGAAGACCGCTCCCTACCCGTGTATCACAGGCTCTCTTAACACCACGCCCCACCAGGTGTTATCATTACCTTCATCCTACACACCCACCCACCCACCCTCCCATTCCCACTCACCCACCCACCCACCCACTCACCATTCCCACTCACCCACCACCAACCCACCCACTCTCCCATCCCCCCCCACCCACCCACCCCGCCCACCCACCCCGCCCACTCTCCTACCCCCACAGGAAGCAACGGAAGTTAGAGGAGGAGCGGCATCTGCGTGAGCAGCAGCTAGCAGACTCCCACTGCTGCTTCCCACGCATCCATTCTCCCATTTCCACCCACCCATTCCCACCCACCCACCCACCCACCATCCCTCCCCACCACCCTCCCATTCCCACGCATCCACCCTCCCATTTCCACCCACCCATTCCCACCCACCCACCCACCCACCCACCCACCATCCCTCCCCACCACCCTCCCATTCCCACGCATCCACCCTCCCATTTCCACCCACCCATTCCCACCCACCCACCCACCCACCCACCATCCCTCCCCACCTCCACCTCCACAGAAAGCTACGGAAGTTAGTGGAGGAGCGGCAGCTGCGTGAACAGCAGGTAGCAGGCTTCCCACTGCTGCTTTCCATCCATCCACCCACCCACCCTCACATTCTCACCCACTCTCCTACCCCCACCCCCACCCCCACCCCCACAGGATGCAGCGAAAGTTATAGGAAGAGCAGGTGCTGCGTGAGCAGCAGCTAGCAGACTCCCACTGCTGCTTCCCACCCATCCACCCTCACTCACCCACCCACCCATCCACCCTCCCAATCCCACCCACCCATCACCAACCCACCCACCCTCCCATTCCCACACCAACCCACTCTCCCATTCCCACCCCCACCCACTCTCCCCATCCCCACAGGAAGCAACAGATGTCAGAGGAGAGCGGCATCTGCGTGAACATCAGCTAACCCCAGTGCTGCTTCCCCACCCACCCACCCACCCCCACCCACCTTCCCATTCCCACCCACCCACCCACCCACCCACCTTCCCATTCCCACCCACCCACCCACCCCCCTCCCCCAACCCCAACCCCAACCCCAACCCCAACCCCAACCCCCACAGGAAGGAACGCAAGTAAGAGGAGGAGATCACACCCATTCCTACCCACCCACCACCAACCCACCCACTCTCCCATTCCCACCCCTTCCCACTCTCCCACCACCACCACCACCACCAACCCCACCAACCCACAGGAAGCAACGCAAGTTAGAGGAGGAACGGCAGCTGCGTGAGCAGGAGCTAGCAGAATCCCACTGCTGCTTCCCACCCACCCACCCACCCACCCTCCCATTCCCACTCACCCACCCACCCACCCACCATCACCCACCCCCACCCCCACCCCCACAGGAAGCAACGGAAGAGGAGGAGCGGCTAGCAGACTCACACTGCTGCATCCTACACAACCACCCATGCACCCTCCCATTCCCACCCACCCACCCACCTACCAACCACCACCCCCACCCCAACAGGAAGCAATGAAAGTTAGAGGAGGAGCGGCAGCTGCGTGAGCAGCAGCTAGCAGACTCCCACTGCTGCTTCCCCCCCCCCCCCCCCCCCCCCCCCCCCCCCCCCCATCCCCCCCCCCCCACACACACACAGGAAGCATCGGAAGTTAGAGGAGAAGCGGCAACAGTGTGAACAGCAGCTCGCAGACTCCCACTGCTGCTTTCCATCTATCCACCCACCCACCCTCACATTCTAACCCGCTGTCCTAACCCAACCCCCACCCCCACCCCCGCCCCAGGAAGCAACGGAAGTTAGATGAGGAGCGACAGCTGCGTGAGCAGCAACTAGCGGAATCCCAGAAGCAGCACTGGAAGGAGATGAAGGACGCGGCTGATAGGAACCGAAACCAAATCATGTCTGAGATGCATCGGCCGCCAGGTTTGTGGTATCATTTTTTATTTGAATTTGAATTCAATTTTGAATTGGTGTCAGTAGTTTGACGGCCGCCAGGTGAGTGGTATCATTTTGAATTTGAATTCGAATTCAATTTTGAATTGGTGTCAGTAGTTTGACGGCCGCCAGGTGAGTGGTATCATTTTGAATTTAAATTTCAAGTCGATTTTGAATTGGTGGCAGTAGTTAGATGGCCGCCAGGTGAGTGGTATCATTTTTGAAATTGAATTCGTTTTTGAATTGGTGGCAGTAGTTTGACAGCCGTCACGTGACTCGTATCTTTTTTTATTTTTAATTCGATTTTGATTTGATGTCAGTAGTTCAGAGGCAAGCCAAAAAGTAGAGGGTGCAGGGAATCGAACCATGGACGGTGCACACATGAACCATTGACGATGTACACATGAACCATTGACGATGTACACATGAACCATTGACTGTGCACACATGTGTCGATGTGATCGGCAGGGTTACTCCTACATACATAAGATAACAGGCACCAATATCAGCCATGTGTAGGGAACGGAAATAGGATATCATATGATATCATGTCATCATATGATATCATGCGATATCATATGATGCCGGCAGTTTGACTAGGCCAAAGTTACCATTTATATTCAATATCATATGATGTAATTTGTATGATATCATATTATATCATACTCGCCTTTGGTCAACATCATATGATATGCTGGTCCCTAGCCATATGGTGGTATGATGAGCAGAAGCAGATTAGCTGTAACTGCCCCCACCAGGGTACTACATTTTGTCATTTTGGGTTGTTCTTTTGACTCAACTGAAAGCGGAAATCAGCGCGCTGCGCCCAGAGGGTGTTTAAACAATTGCGTCAATCGCGCAGTCTGGCTCCAAAACCTTGCGCGGTAGCGCGCAATAGCTTGCGTCATGTAGTACCCTGGGCCCCATTCCTGCAGAAATCAAACTCAAATCGAAATCAATCTCAAAATCAAAATCAAATTCAACCTCAACGTCAAAATCAAAATCAATCACTAAGTCAACCTTCAAATTAACATCAACCACAAAATCGAAATCAATCTCAAAATCAAAATCAATCTCAAATTTGAAATCAATCGCAAAATTATAATCAATCCCAAAATAAAAATCAACCTGAAAATCAATCTCAAAATAAAAATCAACGACTTCAGCATCAAAATCTACAGGTGCGGCAACATCTACATTATGAATTGAAATATTTCACCACATCAGCAGACCTCAAATTCAAAGACAATCACACATTCTCCATCTCCCATTCCCCACCCCACCCCTCTTTCCTCACCCCTCTGCCACTCCGTGGGCTCAGTAAGCCACCCCATCCCCCTCTAGGCGGCCCTCACATTCAAGCGCAGGCAGTCGAGCCTCCCTATGAGCTTAAAGTCAAACACAACCACCTATTCCCCATCCCATCCCTCTCTCTTTCCCCTCACTCCCCATCCCACCTCACCCACCCACCTCAACCACCCCACCCCATCCCCACCCACCCACCCCATCCCTTGCAGAATGAACCCTACTTCCCTGTTTGCACCTATATGTCATCCCATCCACACCTCACCCACCCACCCACCCACCCACCAGGAAAAACTGGAGCTCTCAGTCAGCCGCCCCCTCCCTCTCTAGGCGCGCCTCACATTCAGGCACAGGCTGTTCAGCATCCCTCTGAGCTTGAAGTCAAACACATCCACCCATCCCCCATCCCATCCCTCTTTCTTTCCCCTCACTCCCTCAGGCACACCTGGAGCTCTCAGTCAGCCGCCCCCTCCCCCTCTAGTGGCGCCTCACATTCAGCAGCAGCCCTCTGGGCAAGAGGACAATCTAGACGACACCATGGATTTTGCCGCTATGGTGAAAGATATGCAACATGTGTTGGGAGATGAGGATGATGGTGACGATGGAGATGACGACGACATTGGAGATGACAGACCGGTGGGTGATTTGAGCAAGAGTGGGCAGGACCAGGGAAGGGGGGGGTCAGGGGCGGGGGGGGGTGGGGGGGGGGGGGGGGTGGTCTGCTGGACTTGGCTACTAACACACGAGACAGCACCTGTGACAGAAGCAACACACACACACAACTTCCACACACACACACACACCACACAAACACACACACACACACAACTTCACACACACACAACTTCACACACACACACACACACACACAAACACACACACACACACACAACTTCACACACACACACCACACACTTCACACACACACACACACAGACACACACACACACACACTCACGCTCACAAACACACACACACACAACTTCACACACACCACAAATTCACACACACACACACACACACACAACACACCACACACACACACACACACTCACACACACACACACACAACTTCACACACATACACACACACACACTCACACACACACTTTACACACACACACACACAACTTCACACACATACGCACACACACATAACACACGCACACACACACACACACACAACAACAACACACACACACACACACACACACAACAACACACGCACACAACTTCACACACACACACACACACACACAACACACAACACACACACACACAAACACCACAACACACAACAAAGATATATTTGCCAAGAGTAAAAAAGAACAACAACAACGATAGGCTCTTCTTCTGTTTCTTGTGGTCAGACAGACAACGCGGTGATAGGGGGTGTCCCCCAATGAATCACGAACTCAGGGCCCCCGTCGGTCAAACTATTGTTTGGGGTTCAGTTCATCAGTGCTTTACTTTTTAAGCCCTTCCTATACGGTTGGGCAGGTCCTTTTAGCCTATTTGGCCTACCCCCGGACTGTAACATACATACATACACAATGCAAAAGCTGTGCTACGAGAAACAACGTAAGGACAACGATATGCTTTACAAAATGCTTTTCTCAACTCTCAGGTGTCTGTTCTGGTCTTGCTTATATTTTGTCTTCACTGGTTGGCCTGCGCAACCCCGTCACCCCCACCCCGCTGCATCTATTACACCGCCAGCATCACCGATAGCACCAGTATTTTGTATACACTAATTACACCAGTTACGCCAATAACACGCAAAAAAGAACAAAAGCACTTACAACACCAATAACACCAATAACACCAACACCAATAACACCAGTAACACCAGCACCAATAAACACCAATGACACGATCACCACTTCATCCCTTATGTGGTTAGGAGGGACTGAATGGGAAGTTCACTTTCAATGGCGAGACCATTGACCTTCCAGTGCAAGAATCTAACTCCCTAGCGTTGAAAACATCCAAACCAATACACCAATTACACCAATAACACCAACAGCACCAACAACAAGACACCAACACTTATAACACCAGTATCACCAGCACCAATAACACCAATAACACCAACACCACTACCACAATCACCACTTTATCCCTTGTTTTCTTTGAAGGAACTGAATGGGAAGTTCACTTTCATTGGAGAGAGCATTGACCTTCCAGTGAAACAGTCAGACTCCCTAATGTTGAATTCATCAAAACCAATACACAGATAACACCACTACCACAATCACCACTTGATCCCGTGTTTGCTTAGGAGGGACTGAATGTGCAGGTTATTTTTAATGGAGAGACCATTGACCTTCCAGTGAAACAGTCAGAATCCCTAACGTTGAATTCATCAAAACCAACAGCAATAACACCAATAACACCAGTATCACCAGCACCAATGAAACCAATAACACCAACACCAATAACGAGATCACCACTTTGACCCGTTCCTGAGGAGGGATTGAATGGGAAGTTCACTTTGAATGGTGAGACCATTGACCTTCCAGTGCAAGAGTCTGACTCCCTAGCGTTGAAACCATCCAAACCAATACACCAATAACACCAGTAACACCAACAACAAGACACCAACACAGATAACACCAGTAACACCAACAACAAGACACCAACACAGATAACACCAGTAACACCAACAACAAGACACCAACACAGATAACACCAGTAACACCAACAACAAGACACCAACACAGATAACACCAGTATCACCCAGGGTTGTGTAGTACGGATATGGGTACGGATACAGATACGGTTCGGATACGGTATGGGTTTTAGAAGTGAGTACGGTTTGTGAATGGTATGGTTTTTAGTATCATAACATTCCCTGACCTGAAAACCTCTTTCCCCCCCTTATTTGACCTTGGGTTCCAGTTGGAAACTTGTAGAGGGCATTCCGGGCATTTCAGTGGTATGCTGATCATGTCAAAATTCGAAGGCAGCCAAAAAGTTATTCCACTTGGTATCATGTTACCGACTATGCAAGTATGTGTCGTGAGTACGGACCGTACGCGTACTCAATTTTCAGGAAAACGAGTACGGTACAGATTCTAGGTGCGTACTGTCCGTACTACACAACCCTGGTATCACCAGCACCAATAACACCAACAGCAAGACACCAACACTGATAACACCAATAACAACAATAACAACAATAACACCAATAACACCAACAGCAAGACACTAACACTGATAACACCAGTATCACCAGCACCAATAACGCCAACAACACCAACAGCAACACCACAATCACTATTTATCCCTTGTTTGCTAAGAAGGGACTGAATGGGAAGTTCACTTTCAATGGAGAGACCATTAACCTTCCTGTGCAAGAGTCAGATTCCCTAGCGTTGAATACATGAAAAGCAATACACAAATATCACCAATAACACCAACACCAATACCACGATCACCACTTCACCCGTCCCTTAAGAGGGTCTAAATGGGAAGGTCACTTTGAATGGCGAGACCATTGACCTTCTAGTGCAAGAATCGGATTCCCTAGCGTTGAATTCATACAAACCAATACACCAATAACACCAACACCAAAAACACGATCACCACTTTATCCTTTGTTTGCTTAGGAGGGTCTGAATGGGAAGTTCACTTTGAATGGCGAGACCATTGACCTTCCAGTGCAAGAGTCTGACTCCCTAGCATTGAAGGTAGAAGCGCTGAGGATGTTCTTGGAGGAGAAGTTGGGGACTCATCCATTCTTGAAGTGAGTCAATGTGTTGTATAGGGGGGTCAATTATGCGGGGTGGGAGGTGTGGGAGGTGAGGTGTGGGAAGGGGGGGAGAAGAGGGGGGGGGGGGGGGGGGGCAAATTTGGAGGACAAGTTGGGAACTCAGGAGGTGAGTCCCTACGCCTTCTCCTTTCCAATTGAAGTAAGAGGGTGGGTGGGTGGGGTGAAAATGTGTGTGTGTGTATGGGGGGGGGGGGGGGGGGGGGGGGGGGGATAGAGAGAAAGGAAGAGAGTTCCATTGGGGACTGGGTCGACCTGATGTGGAGGTTAGTCCCTACGACTTCTCCTTTCCAATCTAAGTGAGAGGGTTTGTGTGTGTGTGTGTGTGTGTGTGTGGGGGGGGGGGGGGGGCAGATAGAGAGAAAGGAAGAGAGTTCCAGTGGGGACGGGGTCAACCTGGTGTGGAGGCGTGTCCATACGTCTTATCGTTTCCAATTGAATTGAGAGTGTGTGGGTAGGGGGGGGGGGGGGGGGGGGGGGGGGGGGTCAACCTGGTTTGGAGTTGAGCTGGTCAAACTCTGACTGACTGACTGACTGATGATGCATGACTGACTGACTGACTGATGATGCATGTTCTGCCCAGGGTCTACCGGCGGCTTGAATCTTTGACCATGGAAGACGATGAGTCTGAGGTTAGCAAGGAGTTCCTTGCTGTCCTTGGCCAAGACAAGCTTCCTTACTTGCAACTAGTGCACCAGCTGATCATCACTGAGGAACGAATGGTGAGAGTGCCTAAACAAGGGTTACATTTCAACTTATAGCTTGTTGACGAAAGTTGAAAAATATTTTTTTGTTATAGCAATTTGCGGATGATTTGGGTTCAAGGTTTCTGAAGAACCCGGACTTCGTACATGAAATCGAGAATTTGGCCTGGAAATCTGAGAAAGTTGTACCGATAAAACCTTTACTGATGTCGCAGATTATATATTATTATTATATATCATTATATGATTATATGTCATTATTATGTATCATTATATGATTATATGTAGGCTTCGGAGGTTAGGGCTAACGGCGATCAAAATTAATGCTAATAGCGCTAATAGCTAAAGTAGCCCTGTTTGTAACAGCTAATCAGTCCAAACTTAGCCAAAACGACCCAGAAAAAGTACCACATGTGTATGAGAGTGTTGTTATGCAGAAACCTTGCTGCGCTGCTTTGCAATGCGTGGGCTACTCCTCAGTTCCACCTTCTCCACCCCCACCAAATCCTCCTCGTCAGAGTCATCAACACCATGCAGCAGCTCATTCAGTGCTGAAGCCAACTTCTTCTTGTCTTCAGTCAGTAACCCCTTGCAGTAAGATTTTTTGGTCGGGTCAGAATGCAATTTGTAGGAGGCCTGGGGGTTCGAAGGGCTGAATACCCGACTGCATTTTGTGCAAGCGACGACGCGCTGCTCCTCGACCCCATCCATGTCCATCCCATCTTCACAAGCTTGCATCTCAGGTCGAAAGAGCTTCTTCCAACCTCCCTTGACGCTATTCAGGTGTCTGAAAAGCTGGGTAGGCGGCAGCGGTGTCTGAAAAGCTGGGTAGACGCTATTCAGGTGTCTGAAAAGCTGGGTAGGCAGCAGCGACGTGCTCATGAATACCTGTTTTCCGCCTCTCACGTACCAAGACTTGGGTGGATTGGAAACGGTTGCCATTCGCGAATGAGAATTGCTGAGCGACGTTTATCTTTCTTTCTTTCCAGCCACGACGACGTCCCATTTCTTTTCTCTTAACCTCGAGTTAGTGCTAAAAATCTGGAATTGTTTTAGCGCTCATTAGCGCTAATAGTGCTAAGGAGCTATGACCCCCCCTCCTAACCCTAATTATATGTCATTATTATATATCATTATAGTAAAAGCAGTACCAACATCACAATGTGAGAGACAAACGTTTTCCCAAGGGGGCAAGGAATAGTTATGTGCCCAGCCTCATCAATATGGATAGTGAATGCCAGACCGTGCCAGGCAGGGCTAAAAATAAAAGGCATTGATGAATTGAACCCCAGATACTTCTACAATACCAATGTCCATTTTCCCTCAGTAGGTATTTTTGCCTCAGTCATAGATATGTCACATATGAGATGGCATCGGGTTTTTTTAGTTGTGAAAAGAAATTCACCCCAGAAAGAGGGTCTGCCGACATAATCCAGTGACACCGAGGACCTACACCAATACACTTAAACCAATACACCTACACCAATACACCAATACACCAACACCAATACCAATACACCACCTCGTCATTTTGGTCCCCCAATGCAGAATAACGGCGACGCTTCATGACGTAGACAACAAGGAAGCCAGGCTATATCAGGGAAGCCTGGGGCACAAGGATGTTATTGCACCATTACATGTAGTGGCCAGGGTTGTTAAATAATTGTTACAAGTTTATATACGACAGGTTTGGCGTCTAACCGTCTGCACATTGCAGCGGACAATTACCCCCTGTGCGAGAACCACGGAAACCAGGGATTTCTAGTGCACATGCCATGGTGTAGATTCGAACCGGGGCCTCCTCGGTTTGTGATGACCATTCTAACCCGTGCACCACTCAGGACCCGGGTCAGGGTTGTTGGGGGGACCCCCAACTCTGCTTCTCAACATGCAGCCTGTTTCAAAATCTGCTTCTTGAGACGCAACTGATTTCAAAATCTATGCCTGCGACGCAAGAGACCCTCCATAATCTGCGTCATGGACGCTACCGACCCACTGGATCTGACGGAACGCAACAGACACTCCCCACGTTGCGCCTGCGACGCAAGACACAGCATTCTGAACAATCCTGGTATTGGTGCTTTAGGTAGCTACAATATCAAGAGGACGAGGCACCCAAGTCTACTTCTGTGTGACTTTAGTAATGCACACCAGGGCTGTGTGACTTGAGTAATGCACACCAGGGCTGTTCAGGACGCTGCGTCCTGTGTCGTAGACGCAACGCCTAAGGGTCTGTTGCGTCGCAGACGCAGCTTCAGTGGGTTGGTTGCCTCGCAGGACGCAGGCTAAGGGTCGGTTATGGGTCAGTTGCGGGTCGGTTGCGTCTCAGGATGCAGGCTAAGTAATTGGTTGCGTCTCAAGATGCAGAGCTGGGGGTCCTCCTGAACAACCTTGGTGCACATCCCTCGGTGTTTCGTAACACAATTTTAAAATTGAACTTGAACTTGGGTACATGGTTACAGCTTTTAAGGCTGTTTGCCGTCTTCAGCAGTACCATAATAAATTACAATCAAAACATTTGTATCCAAGATATTTGATCCAATCTCTTCATACAAACATTGATACGCAAATGCAGCTTCTCACGATTTTGATCTACTCAAATAGACATGTACAATTGTACAGTTGTGGAAGGTGACACAACGGCAGGCCTTAGGTCCTTCACGGCCACATTCTCGAATTTATTTCTCAATAGCCATTAACTTGGTTGCATGTGCTTCTGCACCATGTACTTCTGCAACTTGGGTGGAAGTACTTCTGCTGTGGGTGGGTGGGTGGGTGAGGGGGAGGTCAGGGAGTGTGGGTGTGCTGGGGGGGGGGGGGGGGGGGGGGGGGGGGGGTCTTTAATGTTTAAAGCCCTTATTTAAAACGTTAAAGCACCCCCTGTTTTAAAAGAACCCTTTTTAAGAGGTTCACAGATATATTCCATGTTGTATTTTGTTTTCTGCCATCTCCATACAGATTCGGGGTTTAGACAGGTATCATATTATGTTGGTGCTAGAGTGGGGGGAGTTTGTGTGGTGTGTGTGACCCAATACCGTTATGACTGTATGACTTATCAATTTCATTTCATGTAGACCTCAGGGTACTACATTTTGTCAAATTGGTCAGCGCTTAAAGCGCACAAACTTCAAATTGGTCAGCGCTTTGTAGTGCAAAAAGCGAAAAAACTGCGTTCTGCGTCCACAGGGGGTTGAAAAACTGTGTGAGGCGCGCAGTGGGGCTCAAAAAGCGTGCGCGAACTCGCGCTGTAGTACCCTGGTTGACCTGTCTCATAGCTATTACCTAACCCCCCCGAGTGCTTTGCAATACCGCGTTGCATAGCACATACCCTACAGGCTGCTTCTGCAGTTCCGCTTGATGGCAGCTGCAGATGTGTAAATAATTAAATGCATACCGGTATGTTATCACTTATCGTCTTGATTTTTGAACGTAAGCTTGGTAACATGGCTCCAGCCTACCTTCAGTTTGCTCCTCGTTATTAAATCAAGGGTCTTCGCATCTCACCAAGGGTAAAGCTAAGTGCGATCTCTGGCTTCCGTGTGTCATTGGAAATAATCGGTATTGCACAGGGGGATTCCCGATTGTAAGATGGTGAGCAGCAGAGTTGTTCAGGGCGCTGCGTCCTCTGTCGCAGACGCAACATTGAAGGATCTGTTGCGTTGCAGGAGTGCAGGACGCTATGTGGGAAGGGTCCGTTGATCACAAGGAAGGGTCCGTTGTGTCGCAGGATGCAGGCTATATAATAAGTTGCGTCTCAGTCAGCAGACCTGGGTGTCCTCCTGAAGAACCCTGGTGAGCAGCCCAGAGTTGGCTGGAAAACCATGCAACAATATGTTTCCGTCATGCCCTCTTTTGTAGTCGCGACGGCATTCCATGCATTTTCTCGTTTCTCGTGCTTCCGTGTTATAAAAGTGGATGGTCGGCAGGCTGTGCTGCTGACCAGTCTCGGCAATGATTTGCTGAGTTTATGTAATGAGCCTTCTCTCTCTCTCTGTATGTGCTGCTGTCCTGTCTCGGAAATGATTTACTCATTTGCTGAGGTTATGTAACGAACCCTCACTCTCACAACGCAATGGCTGCGACGGCAGGAGTTCGAGACCCGCTGTCGGAAGACAGCGGGGGGTTTCTCGCATCCACCAATTTAACGACACGAGGTGTTACTGCCACGAGGTTCAAGAGCCTCCTGTAATCTGTATTACATTACATTACATTACATTACATTACATGTTAAAGTCTACTTGACACCGCGAGGGTGTATGAGACTCTGTGCTTTAAACAAAAAGAAAAAGCACCCACAAAGCAAAAAACCCCATTACATCAGGGGTGTGTCGAGGACAAACAAACCAAACTCCCAACCACCGTTTTGGTGGCGTAGGTATTAAACCCCTTAGAGCCGGACCCAGATCTCAACCACTTACAGTGGCGGAGGTAAGAAGCTAACAAATGAGAAGTCACAAGAAGAAGAAAAAAGGGATGATAAATTACGGTGCCACTAAGCAGTCCAGGGCTTCCTGTCTTGCTCTTCTACAAGTAGAAAGATAGTCGGCTAGGTTGCTCCAAAAAGACTTAGTGCCATTTCCATTCATAAAGGTTCTGAATGTGGAATCGCAGAATTCCACATTCCATACGGTTAAGTTGGTATCCTCATGGACATGCCTATAAATATCTGTAAACAGCTTCTGGTAGCGGAGGCGAATATCATTATAAAAAGGGCACTCAAACATATGCATTTCATCCTCAGGTTTTTGGAACCCACACATTTGACAGTGTCTCATTGAGCGAGGGATGTGTGCTCTATCCACCACCCTCATTCTTTCTGTGTTCAGCCAATGGGAACCCATTCTAAACTGTGCTATAGAACGAATCTGATCCTGCTTATGTAAGGCGGATGTAAAGGGAATCAAGCCATTCTCATCATTGCTGTTGGCTGCGAACCATTTTTGGTATCGGAGGCGTTTAAAGCCAACCCTTCTCTCATCAGGGATGTCTCTAACTGCATTGGTGTCACTTGGGTACTTAAACCTCCATGACTCAAAAACTTCAGACATAATACCTTCGACATCGACAGCCTCCAAAATGTTGATGTTTTTACTGGATCCTAGCTTGTGGAGAGCACAACGCAAGTCATGAACCCAGCCAGTGTTGGAGTCAAAAGATTCCTCAAGAGCCATTCTAATGAGATCCTCAGGTTCTTTATGTATGGTCTTGTTCCAGAAGCGCAAAGCTTGTTTAAGCCAAGCAAAACACAACGGGGTTCTACCCAGCTCTTCCATGATAATATTAGATGTAGTAGATTGGCAAACACCCAACATTTGTTTAAGTATACCTCTATGCCATTTCTCACAAGCATGGTCATTTGAGATAAGTGTGTTGTTCAGAATAGAAGGAGCCCACACCTCACAGCCAAAATTCAGGATAGGTTGTACAAGAGAATCAAACAGGTGGGTGAGAATATCAATATTGTATATCTCCATAGTATGGCATCGCCTACGGAGCATGTGGTGTGCCTTTTGGGCCTTAGTGAGCATCCTAGAAAAAGCAGCTTTTGCACGATTGCTTGAGTCACCATCCACAAAGAGGGATCCCAAGTAGATAAAAGATAACTTTGTAGAAAGTTGTGCTCTATCATAGACAAATTTGTAATCAGGATCCATGCGGGCCTCATCACAGAATTGCTTGTTGAAAACGACAATCTCAGTTTTCTTTATATTCACAGCCATCTTAGTAGCCTCACAGAAATCTCTCAGACAGTCAAGCATCGCTTGCATATCTGCCGGGGATTCTGCCATTATAGCTAAGTCATCAGCATAAAGTAACAGTTGCAGAATCTTTCCCCTAAGCTCAGCCCCTACATTTGGGAGCTTGGATTGGAGGAACGATTCAATCCTAGCAATGAACAGACCGAATAGGAGTGGGGATAGGGGGTCTCCTTGTTTAACACCTACAAGTACAAAGTGGCTCAGAAACCTGTCTGATTGCTTGCTTTGACTCTTATGCTCCTTGCTTCTTTTCAAGGTTTATGTGGAGTCTCAAAAACCCTCCTACTATTAGACAGCTGGATAGTAGGCAGGTTGTTTAGCTTTCCGGAGCGTTATATCGTGAGTACTGACACAGGGAAGGGACTAGGGCAAGTATGCTTGATGCCATGTCAGGCGACATGGCAGGTATAAGAAGGGAATCCGGCTGTACTGTACTTGGTACTGCCGGCACCCGCGTGGCTGAGGCCATCCCAACGGCTCATCAGGAGGCACGTCAGGCAGTCAGGCCTACGTGCACTATAGTCACTCTAGAGAAGGTATGAAACTCATACTATAACATCCCCCTCAATTCCTGGTATTCTTCATACAGAAGAATTCCGGGAATTATGAGAGTTAAATACTAGAGGGACAATATAAAATATGTTTTGCAGGTACAATAACTTGGAACTGGTCAGGCTTGTCAAGAGATCAAAGGTACAATTATACGGACTGTGGCTAGGAGGGCTGGCACAGGAAAGGTGGTAATCTTATCTAAAGGACTCTAAATCACTGATTTAGGTTGGTAGCTTTAAGGAGCTGCCAGGACGGTACAGACTTCAACTGAGTAAGTCTGTCAGGGGAAGGAGAATATATACGGTCATACCTGAGGTCATCTAACTTATTCCCCCTCTGATTGGGAAGTCGAAATCTGCAAAGACTTGTCAAATCAAGGGTGACATCAGGACTATAAATCAGAGACTGACAGGACTAAGTGTGATACATCCCACAGAGAAGGCAGTTGGGATGCATAAGGTCAGCATACTATTCCCCCCATAATTTGAGGGCTCTTAATGAATCCACAAATTACGGATGACATTATGAGAAATAACTTAAGGTAGACATCCCCCGCTAGCTCATAACTATCAGTCCAGATGGAAGGATAGGATGAGGTACTTCCAGTATCATTTATAAGATATCACTATCAATATTCGGGCCCTTTACCGACCCCATTACAGAGGTTATACAGTGGGTTTACAAGGGTAAACTCTGTAAACGCTATGTAAACCTGTACTGTACTCTATTTACAGACTTTGGTTACAGACCGTTAACACACTGTTGGGGTACGGTAGAAACGAGCTAAACCTCGCGGGCTGTAAACGGCCTGTAAATGCTTACATACTTTGTTACATAGTAGTTACAGACTCTGGTTTACAGACCTCTGTAAACCCTCTGTAAGTATGGCTGTAAACCCTCTGTTAGTACGGCTGTAAACCCTCTGCAACGAGGTGTGTATACCCTCTGTAAGTATGGCTGTACACGCTCCGTAACTAGGTGTGTAAACCCTCTGTAACGTGGTCGGTACACCCTATGTAACTAGGTGTGTAAACCCTCTGTAGCTGGGTGTGTAAACCATGTGTAGATCTTGTGTAACCAGGCCCGAAATCCGTCAGTAACCAGGTCTTTGGAATGGGGGGAAATGGGGCGCAGCTGCTTGAATTGTTTACACTGCCCTGGGAGGGACGTTTTCAAGCATATACATATAGGTATCATGACAAGTAGTGCTCAGTGCGACGAGTCGATTAATAGAAGCTTACAAGATGCAGTCAACGAAAATAAGCTATTATAACTTCATTAAAAGGTCCATTCATAGAAATACACCTCCCCCCCCCCATCCCTTAAATCCCCTGCCCCTTAAGCACAACATGGCTTCGTTTGCTGCTCCTCGCTGTAGTGCTCTGTTGTTTCCACCTGCGCAACACAAGCACACCTACCACACACGAACACAAAATGTGAATACGTCGAGTAAATCCTGCTGCTGCTGCTCTCCGCTTGACATGCCTTGTCCCTACCAAAAATGGTCCAGTTTAAGCCACCACGCTTAAGTTTATAAGCCTGACGTGAGCTTGTTGTAATCCGTTTGGGGGGAGTTTAACATACGGCAGGTGGTTTATCTAGTGTTGAATTGGGTTTAGGGCTAATCCAGTGGGTTTATCTGTCAACTCGCCATGGAGTCACAAGGGGGAGTTTATGTTGGTAAGTAACATGGTTTTGAGCTTTTGGGGATCTGAGTTTACTCGTCGTAGAGCCGAATCGTTGTAGAGCCCACTCGTTGTATGGGTGTATAGTTGGGTAATGTCTATAATTAGCATGGTTACTCGATATCTTGTCTAACAGTCTGATCCGCTTTGTGTGCTCCAGGGCTGCTTACTTATTAGGAGGACCCCCAGCTCTGAGTCTCGAGACTCAACCAATTAAATAGCCTGCGTTCTGGGCCCGGACAGCCAGCGTCTTGAGATGTTGGCTGGCTACAGACCCGCAACCGACCCATGTCTCCCGACAGCGACGCAACTAAACCACTCATTAAGGGCGCCTGGAGGCGCATCCCGAATGAAATGAAATTAATCATGAACTCAAATGATTTTAATTGTATTTTAATTATTTAATGTTGTGTTATTTAATTCGATTTTATTCCATTCAATTAAATTTAATCAACGTGATTTGACTTCATTGAATTGCTTTATTTTTTATGAATTCGTATCGAATTCAATTTAATTTAATTGGATGTAATTGACTTTTATTGAACCGATTGATGTTATAGCATTGTTAACTATAAAGTGGCGAAAATGGGAGTTGTTGAAGGGTTGTTGATTTGTAAGCAGTATTGAACTTTTCTGTAATAATGTAGTGCAATTCATGCATGTAGATTGGCTTTATTTTTAAGAATTTGATGCAAGAAAAATGAGACCAATCAGGTGTCTGGTTGATTTTACGGATTTGTACAAGGTATTGCGTGTCGGCCCAGCCCAGACGTGAACGGTATGTCTAACTTTTTCACTTCCTTTACCTTTGTTTTTTATCTGTCTTCCTCTTAGTTACTGTCTCTGTCACTACCTCTGTTTATGCCTATCTCTCCTATGCCTGTCACTGTCACTACCCTTGCCCTTGCCTGTGTCTAATTCTTTGTCTATGTCTCTATCAGCTTAAACACTTCGAAAGTGGACAGATGCTTGCACGGTCAAACGCGCCAATCTATAAACGGAGATGAGAATAATTAAAGGGACTGGGGAACCACATAAGACACCAGCGGTGGAAGGGGCGGAAGCCTGGAACCTAATCAGGGTACAGGCTAGACGGCGCGTGTCAGGGGATCAGGGGACGCAGCCCACCAGGAGCTGTCACCGTGTCATGAAGGATGACACAGTCTACAGGAAGCTGTAACTATCTACAGCTATAGTCTAAGGAAGTACAGTAGTAGTCACCAAGACATAAAACGATCGAGTGAACCGCAATTGATGCTGATACTCCACCTATGACGCAGGTGACATACAATACTACTTCTCCACCTATGACACCAGGGTCAGAGAACGATAAACTAGTAGCAAACAAAAAAAAAATTAGGAACGGCTGAAAATCAGGAAACCAGGAGAAAGCCTTGACTAAAATAAAAGGACGAGAAAAGATGAACCAAAAACCACTGTAGTACTCCGAAAATGTAGCAGCAAAAAACTTGGATCATACCGAGCTGAGCTGAAAACAAAATGGAAATGTAACCATCCATGATAAGCGCAAAAATACTATGCATCAAGAATAGTAGGCACCAAACCAAAAAATCACAGGGAGGCCAAACAGAAATCAATCCTAATACCAAAGGAAGGGGAACAACGGTGACTAAAAGAACCGAGAACTTAACCTAAAGAGAAGACTGAAATATCGTGTGAGAGCAGCACACGAGAGAATCAAAGCCTAAAGGACGCAGACAAGAGGACACTAAAGTCCACTATTGAAAAATAAAGTCGATGGAAAAATCCACTACCTTCAAAACTATTCTTAGCATAGAATTCATGACTAGGCTGGGATGAAAAAACCATGATGAACTGGTTTCTTACTCAAAGATGGAAGTAAGAAAATTTGTGAAAGTTAATTATCATAAATCCCCAGCTACGGCACTAACCAAAAACAGTCTAGGAGGTGGGTATCGCACCGCAAAGAACTCGTGCACTCAAGACAAACCAAGCGCCTAACCACAAGCAAACCAAACCTGCAGCAACTGAAAATCCAAAGGATGCGAATGTGCACCCACATAAAGGCAGTTAATCCCCACGTGCGCAACATTTGTATCAGCAGTAGCAGGTAGTACAACCCCCAGTACAGGACTACTGACTGGTTGAACAGGGTCGGCATTCTTTGCCTCTAATTCAATGAAACCTGGGTTGACTGTAACACCCCAGCCATACGCAGTATCAGAGCTGACATTCATCTAGTTCATCACTTACGAAATGTGACGGCTAAACCATCGCGAAGCCTAGTCCGGTATAAACCACCAGAGAGGACAGGGGGCATTAGAATGAAGACTGCCCGCGGGTCATCCGAACAGGTGGACGGGGGCTTGAGATGATCAGACAGTGGACCTACTAGAGGCTCCACTATGACCTGCGAGCGTTCAAATCCTAGAGCTTCACCGATAAAACATGGCACAGAGGAGGACCTGGCGACCCCCTGAGATTCGGGTAAATTAATGTTTGGAAATACGACTCCCACCCGCCCTGAAACTTCACACAAGATACAGCACGATCAGTCCCTGGCCTGGGATGCAATTCTGGATACATCCCAGCCAGGACAGCCGTCAACAATCCGGGTTGCTAAAGGGCGTAGGGAATTACCGGCGACACGTAACATATCACCGTTTGATGACAGGAGGGATGCAAGCGGGCACGGGGACCCATACTAATGGGAGAGCCCAGAAAGACAGTTAGAACTTAACTGGATATAGAGAGTACATCACTACTCTCTACTACCTGGCGCAACATCGGAACCCAAATATAATAACCCTTACTCACCAGGGAATACCCAACCAGTCTACCAAACAATGCCCTTTCATCAAGCTTGTTACGCTGTACGCCGACTAAATGACATAGCAAGGGCAACTCACACGTAACAACGACACATCAGGAACCACACCGTAGAACATCTCATAAAGAGTATGCCACCCTGGTTGTACAGCCGATTGCAAAGATAACACACAGTAGCATTCTGCTGAGCAGTGTACATCATCAACAACTCATGCACTGCCACAACTAATCGAGATCAACCATTACTCGACCACTTAACTAAAAAATTCCTAAGCCCTATCAGAACTCAAACACTTGAACACAAACCCATGTAGCTGAGGCATATACCTAGGGAGGGCACCCAGGGGAAGGACCAGGGGCACGGTAAGACAAAGACGCGACCTCTGTCGAACAACGGAACGTACCCAGGGGCCCCAAGGATCCTAAGAGAGAAAAATATCCACCAAGAAATCATGCCAAAGAATCTCCACGGCCGCTGGACTAGGGCCAGGACGGCCTCCACGTCGGCCCCCAGCATGGGCGATGTCCGGCGCTGCGAAACCTGGGATCACAGAAGGTGGGGAAGCGTTAGGGATAAGTCGAGATTTGAGGTATGGGAGAATGGAGACGTGGATGAAAGTGCAGAAAGTCGCACCAAGTGCAGAAAATCGCACCAAGTGCAGAAAGTCGCAAATCGCAAGGGCAGAATTCGAAAATTTATCGCTAGGATGTGAAGAGCAGAGCCGAGGCATGTAAAGGTCCTAATATCTCGCCGTTGACAATCAGTCAATCCCCAATCCCCCCCTCTATCGCTCGACTTACCCGGTTGGGGGGTAGAGGGAGCAGCACCCGTAGTGGTGCTGTCCATACCCCCCTGCTTCCTACCACCTCCAGAATCTCCAGGTCCAGACGCGTAGGTCGTTCTTGTTCCTCTGGCGAACCCTACAGCAGTGCCGGCGGTCCGCCAGATTGAGCTGATGATCCGCCAGCTTGATCGAAACATTTCTCCAGAAGGTAGCACAGAGCCACTTGAGCGCAAGCTCATGCCAGTAGCCGACCGTCCGCTGGGCAGAGCAAAGAGGGTCACAGACGACGTAGACAGGGGAACATCAGCAGGGAGCTTGGTCGGCTTGGCAACCTCCGGTTTTGCAGGCAGAGCCTCAAACACCGGAGAAATGTTAGCGACGTCAAGGATGCGAGCAGACGGAGACGGGTATCTCCACCGATGTCCAGGCTAGTCGCCGACTTGAGTCTGCACGTCACAGTCATCTTCGACAGACGGGAGGGGGCGACAGACGGCAGGGGAGGAAAAATAAGGGAAGATGGAGGAATAGCCGGGGGGTGTGGCTTCCACGATGGCGGAAGGATCCTCTTCCCCGGCAGCAGAGGCCGTAGGTGCGCGCACATCCATCAGCCAATTCGTCGTCATGTCAGGACTTCGGAACTTCCATTCCAGAATGAAGCTTGGTGAAGCCAAGTAGAGGACGACGCAGAAGATGCATTGCAAAGCAGTGGTACCATGATGAGCCCGATAACCTATCAGCTTAAACACTTCGAAAGTGGACAGATGCTTGCACGGTCAAACGCGCCAATCTATACACGGAGATGAGAATAATTAAAGGGACTGGGGAACCACATAAGACACCAGCAGTGGAAGGGGCGGAAGCCTGGAACCTAATCAGGGTACAGGCTAGACGGCGCGTGTCAGGGGATCAGGGGACGCAGCCCACCAGGAGCTGTCACCGTGTCATGAAGGATGACACAGTCTACAGGAAGCTGTTACTATCTACAGCTATAGTTCTAAGGAAGTACAGTAGTAGTCACCAAGACATAAAACGATTGAGTGAACCGCAATTGATGCTGATAGTCTCAGCCTTGTTTTTTGTCTTTGTCACTTTCTTTGTATTCGTGTTACTGCCTTTGTCTATGTCACTGTCACTACCACTGTCTGTGTCCTTGCCTTTGTCACTTCTTTTGTCATTGTTTGCCACTGTCACTGCCCTTGCCTTTGTCAACGTCTCTGCCTATGCCTTTGCCACCATTTGTCTTGTATGGTGCATTATCTGTCTTGTATGTCTCACAATGTTTCTTGTATGCTGTGCCATTTATCTTGTAAGCTGCACCATTTGTCTTGTAAACTACACCACATGTCTTGTTCAACTAAGCGACACCACGCCTGGCTTTTTTTGTTTGCAGGCAAAAGTGTATTGGCCGCTGGCAGGAATTCTGTTTGTGCCCACAACGGCTGGGTCAGTGTCTGATTTCATGGACTTTGAGGAGAAGACAAGGACGTGCTGGTGGACAAGAACTTGGACGAGCGAGGACGTAGAGCTTGCTTCTTTAGTTAAATCATATGTATGATTCAAAAACTTGATAAATGGGTCGTAACGTTTGCTTCTTTATGGCCCATTTCTGGTTCATGAACCCATACCACCTGAATGGGTCGTACAAAACGTAGCAAACTACTAGAACCCAACCATGATGGGTCTTACATCATTAGGGTTGTTGATAAGGATGCTTCGTCGTGTGTCGCAGACACAACGTTTAAGGGTCAGTTGCGTTGCAGACATAGCTTTTGTGGTTTGATTGTGTTGCAGATGGTCTGTGTTGCAGATGGGCTATGGGATGGGTCAGATGTGTTTGAGGACGCAAGCTATTAAAATGCTTGCGTCTGAGGAAGCAGAGCTGGGGATCCTTGATGAAGGACCATGCATGGGTTTTCTTATTAGTTCGCTACGTTATTAATTAGCCATCTTAAATAGGTTCTCTCCATTGTTTATTTTTGGGGCTACGCGTATCAGCTTCTAGGTAGCTCCTTTTCCGTGGTCCTACCTTGGGCCACATTTGGAGCTATCCTAGGTAGTGCGTTTGGAAGTTGTTGTGGAAAGTGTTCGAGTGCAGCTGCAAGCGTTAGGTTTGACAGAGTGGCTGGCTATTGGAGTTGGCTGGAAGCATAGTCTTTGTCCATGAACAGTTGGAACAAGTGTTCATATTGCTTTGTGATATGATCTCATTAGGCAGTTGGCTAGTATGTGTTGAACTTGGTTACATAGCTTCAACGAGTAGCTTCATGCGTATTACACGTTTTATTACATAATGAAACTTGTAACAGTCGATACCAATTCATAGTGTCTGCCAGCCTGGCGAGGCTTGGCTGCCAGCCTGGCATTCCTTGCCAGGCTGGCCCTAACCCCACATGGATAACCCAATCGATAATCCCTTGGATAACCTCCTCGGTAACCCACTGGGTAACCCACTTGGTAACCCGTGGGATAACCCCCTAGGTAACCCGATGGACAACCCCCTAGATAACCTAGTGGGTAACCCACTGGATAATCTAATGGGTAACCCACTAGATAACACTTTGGATAACCCCCCGCACCACGAGTTAAACCACCACGTTTGACTTCTCTAAGCGTTACCAACCTGACCAAGCGCTAAGCGTGTTTTAATCCACTGAATTCACTAAACGCGAGAAAGCCTAGGCTTATGCCATAGATTATCTCCTTGAGGGACTCAAGCTTATACAAACGATAAGCGTGTTCTCAGGCCAAAACATGACGCGCTTAAACTGGACCCTTTTTGGTAGGGACAGGTTTAAACAGGATAGCACATGGAGCCAATAACGTCACAGTCAAGGCATGTTTTGTTTAGCTCATACAGCGCACCAATCGAGGTCGACACATGATTTGCGTCTGCAAGACACTCAGATGCCCCGTGGTGAAGGAACATATGCCGGGGATTGGAGGCACGAACGAACTAGCGGCTGTCAGAAAGCCGTCAGATATGCGAATGCAGGGTCCGTTGCGTTGCAGGAAGCAGGCTCTGAAATTGGTTGCGTCTCAGGTAGAAGAGCTGGATGGGGGTCCTCCTGAAGTAACCTGCCAGGGAGCAGCGCGAGGGGCGGCAGGGCGGTGAATAGAGCAGGGTAGGGCATGCGTAAGAGAGAAATGAAGGGTGGGGAGCAGCAGCAGTTTGGGGGCAATATAAGGAGGTGGGCTTGACAGTAAATACAACTGTCTTCCATAGGGGAGGTACATGCTGAGAAATCATACTTGAAAAGAGCATGTCACTAGAGTGAGAGGCGCCAGTGTTGGCAAGTAACCTAAACTAGTCAAACTGCTGGTCAGTACATAGCAGGACAGGATTTAAATTCCTAGAGTGTTCATTGCTATTTAAAAAAATAATGACAGGCAGGTCAGGGGGCATATTGAAATGCCAGGTGTTGGGAAGTCATCCAGGGTCAATAGCTGCCATGTTGCTAGAGTTGGTGAGAAGCCAAAAAACATGTAGGGCCTCCTGGGGAACTGCAAGTCATTTGCGTACTTCTACGGAGCTGCTGTAATCAATCGGACTCTACTAGGGAGCTGCCAGGTGGGTAGGAATTGACAGTGCAGATGAAGTGAGTGTAAGTATGACTGCCGCAGGAGAGGTGTGACCAGGATGGCTGCAGATCAGGGAAGCTGCAGATCATGGTGGCTGCAGATCAGGTCAAAGACAATTATGTGACATGCAGATTTAATTCAGGAAGCGAGGGTATCACTCATTATCTGGGAATCTGCATGTGAATGAAGGTCAATGTAATCATTTCGTGGTGAGTGCACATGAAACAGCGGTACTGAGTACTAAGAGCAGATCAGTGTGCAGATCAGATCATAGTACTCAGGTCAGTGTAGCATGAGTTGATTATATCAATGCATTCCCCCCGTTCAGCGAGGGTATCCCTCACTTAAGCATGGGCGGTACACTAATGCATTGCAGTACATTGGTGCACATGTCAGTGATTGGTATGCACAATTGTACATCTGTACGTCACATGCACCATGATCAGATCATTAAATGCACCATGATCAGATATTACAACATTAGTCATCTCAGTGGTCAGTGCACAAATGCATGTGCATATATGGAGTCACTGATCACTTCATAAAATCATGATTGCGTCAGATCAGGGCAACAATATGTAGATCATCAGATCAGATCAACGTTGTGAAGATCAGTCACTCAGATCAGTACATCCCCATTTGTTATAGACCGGTTCTCCCGGTCCAGCTAGAGTGTCTTGGGGCGCCAGGCCTTCCGCCTGGAAGCTCCCGTAGTAGTGCCTCCGCCCCGTTAGGGCCGGCACCTACCGGCGGCAGTACCCTGAGGTACTGTCGCCTTTCCCTTCTTATACCTCTCATGTCGCCTGACATGCGATCACGATTGTAAGCACACGCCCTAGTCCCTTCCCTGTGAGAGTGCTCAAGATATATCGCTCCGGAAAGCTAAAGGTTATCGCTCATCAACGCCGCAACGTGTTCCACTGCAACAGACTTGAGCGCATCAAGCCTGTTACCCTGTCCGTAGATCCCGAGCTCCCGCGCACCTGCAGTGCCTTCTACAGTTGCCGCCGCAACAACCGAAGGAAAAGGATCTCAGTTGCAGAATCTTCTCTGATTGCTAGGCACCCCCGCTGGAACACCAGCCCCCCCCCCCCCCCCCCCCCCCCCCCCCCCCCCCCCCCCGAGTCTACCCAAGACCCCGCTGGACCGCCAGCCCGTTGCCCCTGCAACACAAACCTCCCCACTGCGTCTACCCATCAGTTCCCCTCTCACACCCTTCCGTCATCTCCTTACCCCCGTCGGCCCCGCAAGCCAAACCTCCTGCCCCCCCCCCCCCCCCCTCCCTGCTACCTTCCCGTCTACTTCCCGTCAACTACTTCCTGTAGAAGATCTCCATTTCCTCCTCCCCAACTCTTCTCCGCTCTCTCTTGCCAGATTCGTCACATCCGCAGCTCCCCTGCATCAACCGAAGCCGCCACGATGCGAAACGCTCCATACGATGGTAAGGGTGGTTACGATGCCTTCGCAACCTGGTATACAGATCTTGTAGCACCCCTGCTCGAGAGATCTTCGGTCTTCTCAGTTGTCGATGGCGATCTAGACTATGAACCCATTGATGAACACTCCAATGGTTACCACTATCCTAGGGACAGCAGAATCACACCTGTATCCAATTATCTGGCTATGGACCATATTCTGCGAAACTGCACACCCCCCTTGCTGCAATTCTAGACGCGTACACTAACAACGCAGCTAGAGTTTTGCGCAACATTAGAAAAGACTGGGGCCAGGGATTCACTTTGATGCCCCACTTCTACAGTAAACCCCTACTACGACTCCTTCACAACTCTAACTCACCCATTCTGCGACATCTACCCAGCCTCCGCCCAGGATGCTGCTCTTCCCCCTTCTACTCCTGTTCATCAGCCACCTTCATCCCCGTCTGATAACGACGAATCTACTGGACTACCTACGCCAACCTCGGACGGGGAGCCTTCTGACCTCCGAGCCTTCCAGGATGCGGCAGCAGCCGCGGACCTACTGCGTAAGGCCATCCCTATGCTCAGTAAATTTGGAATCAATTTCGAAGTTGATGATCCAGTGCCACCTGAGGACAGGCCTGCAAACCCTCTACAAGGTATGTGGCCACCAGCTTTTCCTCAGTGCATCATATGCATAGGGCTTGGGCATACCCCTTCCATCTGCCCGAACCTCTCCCCCTTTGCCTCACAATCAAATTCACAACTGTGCCAATTGTGGGGGGACCAAGCACCATGATGAGGGGCAATGCTCCAGTTGCCAGAGGCCAAGCAGTCCGTCACTCACTCCTCATGGGAACAAGCTGACTGAACTTTGTGTCAAATGCAATGGTAGAGGGCACTATGGGAAGCAATGCTTCTCATCCACCAGAGTCAACCCCACCAGCAGGACTTTTGCAAACTGTGGACGGAGGATATGGGCACCATGAGTCAAGATGCCCTAACCCCTGCACGGCTACTACCACACTGGAGTCTCCACCCCAAGATTCTGGAGATGATTCTGGAGATGGCAAAAACACCACCGGTGAGAACCCTGATACCACTGACTCTGAGCTAGGAAAGTACCCCCCCACTCATGAGACTCCCCCCAGTGACCTATCTACTTGTTTCCACGACCATTGGTGCCTCACCACAGACTCCATCTACCACATGACTTCAAATGCTGATTGCCTCATTAGGATCACACCCCTCAACCCACCAGTGTCAGTCATCCCTCCAAACTCCTCAGCACCCATTGTCTGCTCCTACACTGGCACAGCTGTACTTCAGGGTATAGGACTTGTAGTGACACTTCTAGATGTCCTCCTTGTGCCCGTGTCAAATTCCTTCAATCTCATCAGTGTCCCTGCCATCATGGATTATGACGAAGACATACACATCCACACTGATCTCTATACTGCACAGATTGAGCTGCCCTACCAGCATGGAGACGGTCTGGTCTGCTATACCACTGGCCTGGAGTGCTCAGCATCATCAGACAGTGGACTATACACCACAAGTCTGTATCAGCCCTCTCCATCTGACCACCCAGACAACGACCTCCCTAATGACCCATGGTACCTTGAGCCTTACACCATGGTCCACCATCTGCCGCCAGCAGGCAAGTCAAAGTGGAGACAACGCTTCACTGCCTCTCCCCCTACAACTCCCCCTCCACCTGCACCTCCTTCTCCAGCCCCACCTCCTCCACCACCTCCCCCTCCTCCAGCCCCACCTCCTCCTCCACCCCTCCCTCCCCCAGCACCTCCCTCTGTCTCTCCCCCTGTACCTTCCCCTCACTCTCACCCCAATCATAGGAAAGAATGCTCACAAGACAGAACACCCCATACCCTTATGGCATGCTGGAACTGTGGAGGATATGGCCATAACTCAACCTCATGCCCTAGCATCTCTACCAACCTTGACTTTAGACCTCCCAAGGTACCAATCCCTATTTCCCACCCACAGGCACCCAAGGAAGCAGATCTCGAAGGTTTCATCCAAGGTTTCTTAGGCCACCTCACATCCCCTGCAACACCCACTGAATCTCACAAAATCCTGCAAGCACCCCCAGGATTTCCAGCTGAACCCTTTGACTGGCCCACAGTTCAAGACCTGCCCTCCACATGGGCAGAGTGTTAGTTGCAAAGCAGCTGGCTTCATCCCATCTCCCAACCTCACCACACCACCTACTATCCCTACAAAGAAAACCAGGTCAGCAACTAAGAAACGCAGTGCAGATGCAACCAAGGTCCTTGGCCACCTGACTAAGATGCATGCAACCTACCTTGACCCACATGTACCACAGTGTCATAGTTGCCCTCAGTCCAGATAGACCAACAGTGGAAATCCCTCTCCCCAAACCATGCAGACAGCACAACCCACACAACCACTTCAACCCAACATCCACCAACCAACCATATATATTATTCAAACCAGTTGGCGCCGGCATCACAAACTTCTCCCCACCCCCGCCCCTCCCCTTCATCATATGACTATGAACCTGATGACATCCCAAACAACAGCAATTCATGCAGAATCAGTTTCAAGTCTCTAGTAGGAACCCACCCAGGTCACTATCCACTAGGTGAACTCATGACAATCCTGGAAAAGATATGCCAACCCACTTCAGTACCACCTCAGCTCCTGGTCAACATGTTCAGAGTTCCCATGTATCAACTCATCACAGCATTCTTTACCCAGTACCCCAACCTCAGATCCTTGCCCAATGCCATCTGGTCAACATCAGACATGCCCAAACACCCAGCCATCATAATTTCACCCCTCCATCTCCACACCAGGAGCTTAGCTACCCTAGTTCACCAGTATGACACCTGCTCCCCACACATCAAAGACCAGCTCAAGTGGACCATCTGCCTGCAAGCTGCCCTTGTTAGTGCATACTCCCTAGCAGCTCATCACAGACAGCCTGGCATACTCTTGCATTCCCACCACATCAGAGTTGATAATGAACCAAGTCCTTTTCTCATCTATGTTGATGAGATCATCCTCCCCTGAAACCACCAGGACTACTTCATCCTCAACTCATTTCCACCTGAGTTCCACCCCATCCCTACTCCTGATCTGTGGGATGACTACCACCAGTGCATCACCAAGAGGCTCAAGCAAGATGGCTTCTACCAAGCAAGTGCCATACAACCCAGGCAACCCAGCACAAGACCCAGCAGAGAACCCAGCATAATTGAGGGCAACTATCCTAGCACAAGATCTCCTACTATGATAAATCTCTTATCATGGGGGGAAATATCCAGCCTTGTGCTCCTAATTAAACTGATATAGACTATAGAACATAGGTTTCCCTAGCATTTATCTGAGACCCAGACTAAGTGACACTTTATAGATTATAATGGATGTACCTCATCATGTACTTCCCATAGATTGACAGTTATGAGCTAGCGGGGGACGTCTACCTTAAATCTGTTTACCTTAATGGCTAAATACATAGATTGCTATCCAGCTCCCCCTTTGCCCGAACAAAGCCCCATGGCTGTAACTTCCTGGCAGCTCCACAGCTGGAATCCAGTCCTATATACATAATAGACAATAGATGATATGTACTGCCATTGCCCCTTGTTCTCTCCTGAATGTACTTGCATATGCCTTACAAGGCCAAGCACCATTCATAATAAATACTGGCCAGTCAGAAGCCTATGTCCTTGTGCTTCTTTATGCACCAGTTATTTATTTTCACTCTAGATTCCCTTCCCCTAGAACCTCCTAATTCCAGGAATTCTTATGAATAAAGAATACCAGGAATTGGGGGGGATGTTATAGACCGGTTCTCCCGGTCCAGCTAGAGTGTCTTGGGGCGCCAGGCCTTCCGCCTGGAAGCTCCCGTAGTAGTGCCTCCGCCCCGTTAGGGCCGGCACCTACCGGCGGCAGTACCCTGAGGTACTGTCGCCTTTCCCTTCTTATACCTCTCATGTCGCCTGACATGCGATCACGATTGGAAGCACACGCCCTAGTCCCTTCCCTGTGAGAGTGCTCAAGACATATCGCTCCGGAAAGCTAAACCATTCAATATTCCTCCCCTTCCCTCTAAATGAAGTCAGCAGTTACCCAATGCCCATAGGGAGGCGTGAAGCCTTGTAGTTCCTATTGTAGTAGGAAGGGTGGGGCAGGTACAGCATGCTGCGGAGGGCAGATGTGGTGAGGATGTGGGGGGAGCTAGTGCTGTGATCAGTGGGAGTTGGTGACAGTGTGGGTGAATAGACAGCGATGGCATCACTGTCATCTGGGGGTGTGTTGTCCTCAGGGAAAGAGGTGGATGAGGTGGATGTGTCTGATGTACGTGTACTGGATGTACTTGCATAGGTGCTAAGATCCCCCCCGTGCAAGTGAACATCAGCAAGGTAGTTGTCACCAGCAGGGGCTGCATGTGTTATGCCAGGTGCCATGGGTTGGAGTGGTGGTGATTTGTTGAAACCAGCTGCCATGCAATGCAGATCTCCGTCCATGTGGATGCAATGGTAGATCTTGGACTGGTGCCCAGTCTAGGGGTGTTGCTGGAAATCCTGGGGGTGGTTGTAAGAGGATAACTTCAGCATTTAGGTGAGGCTCAGGAAGACAGGTGTCTTCATGAGCAGAGCAGAATGCTGTGGTGGTTGTAGTGACAGAGTGTGCAGATGGAAGCACTTCAGCATTAGGCTGACTTGCATAGGTGTTCAGATCCCCCCCATGCAAGTGAGCAATTTCAATCTGTGGGTTAACAAGAGTGACACCAGGAACACCATCATCATCAATGTGGACTCTAGCAAGGAAGTCGGCTGCATCTTGTTCTAGTAGATTAGCTTCTAGGATTGAGATGGGATCAGGAACGAGGACGGGATAGTCAGACATGTCCCCCCCGTGCAGGTGTTCAATTACAACGACAGTGGATCTGGGTCTATTATGACATATGCAGTCTTATGGAATGTACAAGCATGAGCAATGGCGATGAGATCTGTGGCTGTTATCAGCGTGGCGTGATCGTAGCCCATGTGCAGGTGCAGGATCATCACTATCATCGTCACTAACAGTTTCCCCAGGGTGGACGAGGGAAGGCTCAGGTTGGGGAGTGGCAGGAGCAAGTACAACATTCTGAGCTAGAACTGCGGACCGGTGTGTGGTTGTGCAGAGAGGAGTGAGATCTGTGTAGGAATCGTAGAAAAGGTTGAAACCTCGTAAGAAACTGGGCATGAGTCTGAAGTCTGAACCCGTGCCCATAATGAGAGCGGAGGTAGCGAAGTGCGCAAGCCGCATTTTTAGTGTGACATTCAATAGTCTTAGCAAGGGAGGGAGTGCAATTGTAAAGGATATGATCGAAAGCCATGTAGCTGGATAGGGGTGTTATCCTACTATCTCTCGGGTAGTGGAAACCATTGGATGGTTCGTCTACGGCAGCAGTCATAAGATCACCATCTACGATTGAAAACACTGAGGTGTTTTGCAGCAAAGGGCGGGGCAACGAGTTCTGCATACCATTGCGCAAAGACATCATATCCCCCCTTACCATCGTACTGGGATTTCTTGTATCCTGGCATGGCGGAATGGGAGTCAGGTCAAGAGGTGCCCCCCATTTCGGCAGAGATGCCGATCAGTGCCGGAATTGGAGCAGTCAAGGGTGAGGATGGAGAGAGCTCGCTCCGAGCAGGGTTGCGAAGGAGAGCTCAGAGCAGGGATGAGGAAGGGAGAAATGGAGATCTCTACACGAAGTAGAGAATGGGAATGACGGTCTTGGACAGGAGGAAATGGAGAGCTCCGAGCAGGGTAGACAAAGGTGTCGAAGGAGAGCTCAGAGTAGGGATTGGAGAAAGGGGGAGGGGGGGGGGGCTTGCGAGGCCGACGGGGGTAGAGGAGAAGGCGGGAGGGGAGGACAAGGGAACTGATGGGTAGGCGCAGGGGTGTGGTTTGGTTTGGTTACCAAAGCTGGGTTGATCTAGCGGGGGGTCTTGGGAGTTGCGGGAGCAACAAACTGGGATGATCCAGCGAAGGGTGCCTGAGCGATGACAAGTTTTCTGGGCTTGTGATCCTCTTCTTCTGGAGTTGCGGTGGCAACAATCAAAAGCACTGCGTATACCGGGGAACTCGGGATCAACGGGCAAGGACGACAGATTTTGATGCAGCTGAAATCTGATGCAGTGGAAGACGCGACGGCGGGGTAGGGCGATAACTTTTAGCTTTCCGGAGCGTTATATCGTGAGTACTGACACAGGGAAGGGACTAGGGCAAGTATGCTTACATGCGTGATGCCATGTCAGGCGACATGGCAGGTATAAGAAGGGAATCCAGCTGTACCGTACTTGGTACTGCCGGCTACCGCGTGGAGGAGGCCAACAGCTCATCAGGAGGCACGTCAGGCAGTCAGGCCTACGTGCACTATAGTCACTCTAGAGAAGGTATGAAACTCATACTATAACAGGTTGTGCCGCTTCCGTTTCAGCCGAGTCCGAGCCAAGTGTGAGTCGTTCCCCGTGCTATTCAGAAGTGGGAAGAGACTGTTTCAGTCACCCTGAGTACATATATGCCCGATGGCTGGAAGGTGCATCCAACTTCACATGTGTCATTAGTAAAGCCTTACGTGGACGTGCAAGGTTTACTACAGACTCACTACCTGTGATTTTCCGGAGTTATGTGCAGAGCACAGAGACGAGGGGAAGTCAGTAAGGATAAGATCTTTACAGTAAGATAAAGCATTCAATCAATGTGCTAGGAGGAAGTACTGAGATGGCGCGGTACCTCAGGGTACCGGCATCAGAGTCCGTGCCATAGCTGGCAGCGGCACTGCAGTACAGTGCAGCAGGGCGGGAGACCTGTGCACTCTAAGTCACTCTAGGTGAACCGGTAAGACCCGGTGAATAACATCCCCCCCAATTCCTGGTATTCTTCATATTGGAGAATTCCGGGAATTAGAGGGGTTTAAAGAAAACTATAGGGACTCTGAACATTCCTAAGCAGTTATGCTATGTAAAATAAAACTTTGCTGACTTTTAAACTAATGTAAGAGGGCAGGCATAAAGGGACTCAAATGTAGGAAAGATCTGCATCTTGATCTGTGAGTGGTGGTCCATAGTGGACTTTAGAAGACTGTTGGGAAGTTGGAGGAGATGGTTCAAGAATAGCCTGTGGGGCAGGATCTCTGTCCAGATCTAAACCAAAATAGAAGAAAGCAGTAGTCAGTCATGCTGCAATCAATCAATATCTAGGAAAAGTCTGGAACTTGGACCTGTCAGGAAATCTAGGATGGTCTCAGAGGGGTTTCATGGATATTGACAAGATTAGTCAAGCTTGAGCTTTCCGGTGCAGCCAATCTGTTTTCTGAATGCACAGAACTTGGATCTGGGCAGGGCTTTGGTGAGCATGTCAGCCATGTTAGCAGCAGTGGGGATCCAGTTGAGCTTGATGCCTTCCTTCTTGGATTGCTCCTTGAGGAAGTATAATCTTGTTTCCTTATGCTTGAGCCTGGAGGAGAGCTTCTCTTGGTTCCATGCACTGAGTGCAGCTTGATTGTCACCATTAATGGTGAGTGCAGGGGGCATGGTACCTGTGGCAGAGAATTGCAGTTTCCTCAACCACATTCCTTCTTGCTGTCTCAAAATCAGTGTGGGGTGCAGATGTTGCAGAGGTAGAGGGGGATTCCTGGAGGTCTTGGTCTGCCTCCACATGAGTGGGTGGGTACTGCCCTATCTCAGAAGCAGTGTGGGGTGCAGATGGAGCAGAAATGGAGGGGGAGTCCTTGAGGTCTTGGTCTGCCTCCACATGAGTGGGTGGGTACTGCCCTATCTCAGAAGCAGTGTGGGTTGCAGGTGGAGCAGAAGTGGAGGGGAGATCCTGGCAGTCTTGATCAGCTCTACTAGGGGAGGTCTCATGAGTGGGTGGGTACTGCCCTGTCTCAGAGCCAGTTTGAGTTGATGGAGTCTTGGTGACCATCATGATGTAGTCAATGGGAGGACCCACAGGGATAGAGGGATTACTGGTAGTGACTGGTGAAGTTTGGGTAAGGTAGAGTCCATGCCTTTTGGGGCATGAGAGGATCAGTTTGGTACCAGATGGTCTTGGGATGGAGAGTATGGCTTGGGTCTTGGACAGGTGAACTTGGAGGTCTGGGCACAGGCTGGTGGCTGCATGAATGCTAATGATGTTGGGCATGTTGCAGTCAGCAAGAAGTACATTGTTCAGGATGATCAGAGTCCTGCCATGGCCCTTGATCTTGGCCTTCCCTATCTGCTTGCAGAAGATAGGTGGAGAGTCTTGATCTGCCAGCTTCAGCCTAATAGGCTGTGGGAGGTCCTGAATGTCATGCAGATGGGAGATGTTACTGGTTGCATGAGAGTGTGCTGCAGTATCTATGATCCATTCTGTCTGCAGTGCTGCCTGGAAAACTTCTCCATCATCTTCTATAGTGCATTCATCATCAGCACTTATTTGTCCAAAGAATGCTGTATTAGCCAGGGGGTCAGGTGGCAAGGCAAGTGAAACAGACTTGCCTCTGGTTGATGTAGCAAACTCATGGGCTGATCTCATGGGCTGGAGGTTGTCTTCATCCAGTGCCAGGGACAGGAAGTTGTGTTCTTCACCTTCACTGTCAGAGTTGGAGGTGGAGGTAGGTGGACTGATCACCATCAGCAACGTCGGCATGGCGTCCCCTGCTTGGGTATCTTCTTAGACGTCTCCTGTCACTGGTCTTCTTGGGAGTCTTCTTGTCGTCAGGGTCCTTGCCATCTCCTGATCTGTTCTTGGGAGGTGACTTAGATCCGTGGTCAGCTTCATCTGAGTCAGCTGGCTTGAAAGCCAGGTCAGTGTCCTCACTGGTGCAGTCTCTGGAGCTATGGCCTATTCCCCCACAGTTCCAGCAGGTCATCTTCTTGTAGGAGATAGTCCTGTCTCTAAATGGGAGGTGCTTGCTGTTGAATGGCTTCCTGGCTCTGTAAGCTGCAGCTGCCATTTCAGCCTCTTCAGGAGATGGTGCAGGGTCAACTTGCTTCACTAAACACCAGTTGAAGATGGCGCTTTGGAGCATATCAAAAGTGGTGATTGCTGTGGGGTTGAATTTATTGATATACCCATCATATTCAGGGCGGGAGTTCAGTCCCTTGACAATAAGGTTGAGAAAGGTGCTGGTAGAGACGGTGTGGAGGTTTTGAATCTTGGGAATCTGGGAATACATATCAGCTGCCCTAGAGAGGTATGTCTGCAGGGATTCAGTGGAGGTCATACGGATTCCAAGTAGGGCAGTCAGGGTGGTGTGTTCTAGCCTGCTGCCTTCCTCAGAGTACAGGGCATCCAGAAACCTGAAAGCTCTAGTGGCCATATCTGTGTTAGCATGAATGGCCTGCTGGATCGCATCTGATACATGATCTATGATGATCTTGAAGGCCTTGTTGTTCTTCCAGGTGGAGATCCTGGTGGGGACACCACGAGCCGGAACAGCTGGATCAGCACCCGCAACAACAGGGTAAGTAATGTCATCAGCAGGGTAACCATCAGAGTCGGCAGGCTCGCCAGCGACCACCGCCTGTTGGCAGTCGAATGCAACGGCAATGGTGTCCCTATCTGATTTGAGGGCGAGGAGTATATGCTGCCTGGCGCAACGCCAGTTGTAGAGGTTGTTGCCGGTGAATATACGTTGAGGTTGCATGGTGAGGTCTTCTGTGTAGGAGTCTTGGCGTTGTAGGTCGGAGTGTTGGGATAGGGGGAGTTACGAGGGCGGGGCAGGGGAAGGGGGGATGGAGTGTGTGTGGGAATCGGCGATCCAAAGGGATCCAGCGGATTACCGGGGATTGAACTTTGCCAAGCGGCAATGTTCGACGACAGGAGCTTCTCTTAAGCTGGGGTCGTAGACAAATTGATCGTCTGAGATCAATACAGCACTGTGTGGGTCTCGGTGAGGGCGTCGTCCTATACTCACTTCATAGATTTCGGTGACTTGTGGTCGCTCTTGCTTGCTCCAGTCGTAGGACGCAGTGGCAGATCCAAGGATTCTTGGTAGGAAGCGGCAGGCGGAGCAGCGGGAAGTAGGATCTGCACAGGGAGTCCAGGTGCTTAGTTAAAACTCGGGCCTTCGACAAGTCAGAGGGGAACTGATTCCGAACGCGGAGATCAGCGGCTGTTCTTCGTTAGCGTCTAAAGATGGCGCACATAACCTGTGAATGTAAGATTGTTACAACGGCATAGGCTCGATAGAGGAGAAGATGCTATAAAGCGCAACAGGCGCAATCATATAGAATAGAGATGTGTACGGCAGGGTACTGCAGTCACGTGCAGGCCACAGCTAGCCTGTGGCCTGGCGGCAGGCAACGCGGTACCAGGAGGGAAAGGTACCGGTGTGCATTATGCCGACTCAGAGACTGATATATAAATCAGTCAATAATAGCTGTCCTGTCTCGGAAACGATTTACTCATGTGCTGAGGTTATGTAACGAACCCTCTCTCTCACAACGCAATGGGTGCGATGGCGGGAGTTTGAGACCCGCTGCCGGAAGACAGCGGGGGGTTTCTCGCATCGACCAATTTAACGACACGAGGTGTTACTGCCACGAGGTTCAAGAGCCTCCTGTAATCTGTATTGTACAAAGTGGCTCAGAAACCTGTTTGATTGCTTTCTTTGACTCTTATGCTCCTTGCTTCTTTTCAAGGTTTATGTGGAGTCTCAAAAACCCTCCTACTGTTAGACAGCTGGATAGTAGGCAGGTTGTGCCGCTTCCGTTTCAGCCGAGTCCGAGCCAAGTGTGAGTCGTTCCCCGTGCTATTCAGAAGAGGGAAGAGACTGTTTCAGTCACCCTGAGTACATATATGCCCAATGGCTGGAAGGTGCATCCAACTTCACATGTGTCGTTAGTAAAGCCTTACGTGGACGTGCAAGGTTTACTACAGACTCACTACCGGTACGTGCGTTGAGTCTCATCTAAAAGTTGAGCACGGCTGCCACCCCGGGCCCCTCTCACCTACCTACTCCATGGTTGGTTTCTGCATTGACAAATTATCTTGTAACAAGCTGGCTTTCGAGGGGACTCCTGCCTTGACTTCTGGACGGGAGCACTCTAGGATTCTCCCATTTTCGATTAGGCTCACATTTCACTGCCCACCGTGTATTGTTCTGCCCATTCAAATGTATGTTGTTACAGTCCAGGGGTAGCCAAATAGGCTGAAGGGGCTTGCCCAACCATGATATCGGGAGGGTATAAAACGAAAAACTGACTAATCACCATACCACTACTGCCATGTCCCATACTTGGGCACTCATGAGATTGTGGGGGCCACCGCTTGTGATGTGAGGGTATTGCCAGCAGGCTTATGCGTCATCGGGGAATCGAACCCCGCTCTCCTGCTTGGAAGGCAGAAATAATAACCACCATACGAATGACGCTAATTGATAGATTCCCAAGAAATCATACCAAGACCAAACTCCCGGATACCGGGGAGTTGCGGGAAATTGAATCCACGACCTCTCGCAATCAAGTGATGACCACAGGCAGGTCTCGTTCGGAGCCGGACGGGCAAGGACAGAATCTGAGGTACACAAAAATGCACCTCCTTTTCTCTCCTTTACGCCTCTAGTTTGTTTCCTTTTTGGTGACTTGACCTAGTTTGTTTTCAGGTTTGTGGGGGTGCCTTCAAAACCCTCGTGCTTCCGTGTTATAAAATTGGATGGTCGGCAGGCTGTGCTGCTGTCCAGTCACGGCAGTGATTTGCTGAGTTTATGTAACGAACCCTCTCTCTAAATTCAACAAGAAAAATGGATGGTAAGCAGCCTGGGCTGCTGTCCTGTCTCGGAAATGATTTACTCATGTTCTGAGGTTATGTAACGAACCCTCTCTCTCACAACGCAATGGGTGCGATGGCGGGAGTTCGAGACCCGCTGTAGTGTGTTCGTCGAGAACCTTCTACATGTCGAAAGTCGAGAAACTGCTAGGAGGCTTCTGCGAGGGTTCGTAGATTTTCTGTGAGCCGAACACTTTAGGTTTCAGGGTTTGTTAGGACCTTCTAGATTATTCGGCAAGACTATATAAGTTGATGTTCGGATATTTCTAGAACTTGGAACATGTTACTTCTGACGTTGTAACAATCACTGGCTTCTGCCTGATCTGTAACGAGTCTTCCAGTTCCTCGTTCCTTGTTCCCCATGTCCCTTGACCCTTGCGCGTAACAATCGCTGGCTGTTGCCGGATCGTTACCCTACATTTGGTTTCGGAGCTGGTTTCCTCACGTCCCATGACTAGAGAACTAGAGAATCATCTCCAGAGAGCCTAGCGTCTACATCTGCGTCTGCGTCTGATCAACGCATTTCTGCTCTTGAGACGAAGCCCACGGCTCTAAAAGAGGGAAAGCCTTCTTATGACTCCTTGACGACTGGCAATTTCGCCTCGTATAGGAGCTCTTCCCCGGCTCAATGGAAACAAAACTGAGTATCTCGGCTCGGGATGGAGCAACCCGGGACGCCGCGTCTCAGTCGGCAGTTCGCTCGCTGCCGCCCAGGATACCCAGAACACCCAGGACCCAAGACACCCAGGACACTCGCGATTGTGGAATTGCTGGTACTACGTTTCCACAGATCGCCCACAGGACCAAGATTACCCCCGTTCTTCCAAGACTTCAGAGGAATTAATACTATAACCTGAATTTTACCTGGAAAATATTGCATATGCTGGCCTCACTATGGTCCAGCATATTTGGGACACCAGCACGCAATCCTTTATTACCACCCCAGCTTGGATACGTCACCTTCCTCACTTAAAATTCAGAGAAAATAAACGTGCGCTTCTTATCTCTGCTATCCGTAATAACCCCCTCATGATTCAAGCTTTAGGTTCCACCAACCATCATATTTACACCAACACAGATATTATCGACTCCTGGCTCGAATCATGGGGCTGGGAAAACATCGATTTGCTAGATACCATCTCTACCTCCAAGCTCTATCGAGGCATCTTCCCCCATTACCCCCCTAGACTTATCCATCAATGGAATGATATTCTTCTAGATGAACATAGACAACTCACTCACAATTGGTTTAAATTCATCTGGAAACTTTCTATCCCTCGGAAAATGAAAGACATGCTTTATTCTTTACTCAATAACTCTCTTCCCACTATTTGCAAAGTTACTCACACTACAAATCACCTTTGCCCTACGTGCACACAGTCCACTGACACTATCCCACACATCCTAGTTGAATGCCCGTATGCCCAATCCCTCTGGAAATGGGCTTGCTCAGTTTACACCCGTTGGAAATCCAACGCTAGATTCTCTAATTTCACATTCCAATTATGGATCCATAAACTCCTGTCCAAAACTGACACCCTTGAATGGATATTTTGGTCCATTCCTGTCTTCAAAACCCTTTGGCTTGCCCGCTGTTCTTCAAACTTTATTCTGATACGACTTTTTCTTTCAATGAATTATGCTCTCGTTGCATATCTCAATTGCTCTCATCAGCCTTGATTATGTCTAATTACTACAGCCCTAACCTTTTCCACCCCATCATCTCTGTTAACCCCTCATCCCATTCCATTACCTGGAATGGCCCTTCTTTTAATCAACCCTTATCCTTCCCACTTTACGGCTAACAATCTTTTCTTTCTACCTATATATGCAAATGCTAATAACAAGGTTTCAAACTTATCAAGTTTCCCTTCCGCTGCAAACCCTATCCCCTTTTCTATAGACCTCTACCACCTCTACCCCTTTGGAATTCGACATAGAAGATTTCCAACTTGAGCAGAACTCCATAAAGGACGTCGCCAGTGTCACCATCCATGCTCACATCGAGCTTATTGCCGCTCTAAAACAGGGGGAGTGGCCACCCAATTCAGCAAACCTGCTGAAAAAGGCAATTCTTGACTTGGCCGCCGTCTTGTGGAGTTCCTCGAGTAAGCAGCTCATCCAGGCCACCCCTTCACACATCGTCACAGCCAGAGGCTTTCACAAAGGGGCAGACTACCATGTCGCCCTGGACCTGGATGACATCTCACTGGGTTGCCACTTAGTGGCTCTTTACCCAGTCCAACATGGCTCCCTTTTTACAGCATCCTCCTTTGCAGATTCTGTCTCGCACCCCCCTGAAATTCAGATCAGGATAGCTTATCATGCCTCTAAAGGCTCCATTGTGGGCCAGATGATTGAGACCGAGTTCTTTCCAGTTAGGGTCCAAGGCCCCCTCCTGGTTGGGCTAGATCCCCTTTCCCCTGAACTGGGCTAGATCCCCTTTCCCCTGAACTCTGTCACTTCTTAAACCCCTTCTGGACCGTATGGGAAAAGAAGCATGGCCTTTGGACCCACTGTCATGGAGCTATTCTAGATGAATTCAACCCTGTCTTCTTACATGGCAAGAGCATTCCCTCCTCTGACATCCTCATGAGGGTTAACGGGCTTGCCCCTGATACTCCTGAGAAGGTTCAAGTTCAGCTCCCTCTGCATGATATCTTCAAGGGTCGAGAACACGCAGACGCCCTTCCGATCAAGCAGACCTATACCTTCTTTTTCAAGCGGAGGAAGCTGTCCTCTACCTCCCCTGAGATTCCGCGACCAGTAGCCTCCACCTCTTCCATGAACAGAAAGCGCCACTTTGAAGATACCGATATGCTATCCCCTTAATCCCTCTTCAGCAGAGTCCCTACAGCCCCTCTTCCCTCTTCCCCCTAGTTGAACCAGAAACTTTGTCCTCTCCTGTACTCTTGGTTTTCTTCCTGCCTGTTGTAGTAAGAAAAAAAAAAAAAACTCCTTTTATAACCTTGCCTTAGCCCATTAGTTATTTAGCTCTGATGCCAGGTGTTTTTGTGGCGGTCTTGGACTCTCTTTCAGTACTACTTTACCTTACAGTAGTACTGCCGGGCGGTCCTCGGCTGTCCTGGCCTCCCAGGCAGATTCCCCGCTTTACTGCTAGGCACCTTATGTTGTTGTCTTTCTTCATAGTCCTCTAGTTTCCTCTTTTTCTCTTTTTCGGCTCAGAGCTGCCTTTTTGGAGTAGTTTTGTCATCCTTCTGCTGAGTACCCCCCCCTTGTATCTCTACCCTGGTAGCCCTCGACAATTCTGCTCTATCGGGCAGCTCGCCGGGGGTATCTTGGTTGCACTCGACAACACTGCTCCATCGGGCAGCTCGCCGATATACTGCCAAGTACCACTGTAGAGTCCTGGTTTTCTGAGGTACCTAGGCGACCCTCCACTCCACTGCTTTACTGGGCAGCTCGCCGGTGTACTACCAGTACCACCTTGTTTTCAGTTTCTACCACCTTTTTGTTCCGTCCTGACCTTTGTTCTACGACTGGCAGCAGTAACTTACTGCCAAGTCCATTGACCCAGGCCAGCTGGGGCTACGTACCGGCACCGCCCGGCATTGCCCTAGTGCTGTGCCCTCCCAAGTCCTGCCATCTGGTTTGCAGGACTGCTTAGCTTGCAGCCCTCGACGCCACTGCCCTATCAGGGGGCAGCGTCGTCGATGTACTGCTAAGTACCGTCAGACGGTTCAGTTGTTTTCACGGCCTTCTACTCTTTGTAACAATTTTCCAAGACTTCAGAGACGTTTTTCTACCTCGGATCCCAAGGACTTCAGATTTGCTTCCGACTTTGTATCTCCCCAAGAATCCAAGATATCTTCCAATGATCCATGAACTTCATCTACTCTGGATTACCCTTCCATGCCATCATCCCCTTTGAGTGATAATCCTCAACCTTCAAAACAACCCAAGTATATCCACGATCCCAGCCCGGGAACTTGAGGACGCAGGGAGCTGGAGAACGTGGAGTCGCAGGGTACCTACGGGACCCTCAGAATATAGCAGTGTTATTTACTGCCGGACGTCAGCACCGGTGGAGTAGGCTACGGCTTTTGCCGTAGGGCCATGGATCTGCCGAGAACTGCAAGTGACACTGGCCCAGGAACGACTTACAGCTGTCTCATACGGTTTCATTTCGAGCATGCTGGTTAGTGAGTTGAAACTTGAGGCTTGTGTCTTTCCAATGGTTTGGAATCTATTGCTGTGCATTTGACCATGCAATTCGAGCATGAGCTGGCTGAACTCTCGATAGCGTAATAATTGCAGTTTGTGGGTTCGATCTTGTGCTCGTAATGCTATGGCTACGCACATATAGTTCGAGTTATTGCTAGAGCATGAGGACCATTATGCATGCTAAGAACCTAGTACGCTGGCCCCTAGCCTAACAAAGGGAAATGCAGATTCGCCCACGCGATTCCGCATATGCCTAGATTGTATGTTAGCATGGACGCATAAATTGGATGCTGTGCGAGTGTAGATGCACTTGGAAGTGAGTGCATTGATGTTTTCGCATTCACGCGACCTGTTGACCAATTCAGTGCCCGGAATTCGGAAAATATTAGATGCACTTGCGTTTGCTCTACGTTTGCTCTGCTGTGTAGTGAAAATGCGTTCAATTTGAAGGAATTGAAGGATGTTGAGGTGTGCTTTGAGTTGCGGATTTCTGGCGTACCTTGGTGATGCACCTGGATACTGCCGGATGGGCCCGACTTGTGACTTCGCTCGACCTTCGGTTGAGAGTACCTTGAATTCCCGAGGAGAACAATGAGTATGTGCTGGATACGCCGGTGATGGTGATCATAGTTGCTGATCCCCAGGTGTCCGGGGAAAGGTGATTTTGCTAAGCATATACAGTTATTGCTTAGCTTTGTGAAGTGTGAGACACATGTAGCCAATATGTACTTGGAATACATGCTTTTGCTCTTGCTTATGCGTGTCCTGCTCGATTTGATGTGTCTTTCTAGCCTTATGCTGAGGTGGTATGTCTATTAGATTATATACTCTGAATTCTGAAATGGTTAGTCAAGACATAGCCCTTGACTTGACCGTCCACCACATGTATATCTTCTGCGTGTCACGCTTGATGTGTGAATAAAGGTTGATTCACTCTAAGTTTTCTGGTAGGCTATTCGCTCGTAGGCAGATAAAACGTATTTGTTAAACATGAGTTGAACATGAATATGAACAAAAATTGGTTACAAACATTGCTATTGACACTTATATGACTTTCAAGCTGAGATTACAGTTTTTGGTACCTTACCCTAGTACCGAAGTTGTTTGTATTACATTTCTGAAGTTGTTAGCTTCGATATCCCTTAATTTTTCTCCCCATGTCTTCCTATGCTGTGAAGCTAGCTATGAGGACATAGCTGTCTATAAGAGGAGGAGTATGTAGTGTGTTCGTCGAGAACCTTCTAGATGTCGAAAGTCGAGAAACTGCTAGGAGGCTTCTGCGAGGGTTCGTAGATTTTCTGTGAGCCGAACACTTCAGGTTTCAGGGTTTGTTAGGACCTTCTAGATTATTCGGCAAGACTATATAAGTTGATGTTCGGATATTTCTATAACTTGTAACATGTAACTTCTGACGTTGTAACAATCACTGGCTTCTGCCTGATCTGTAACGAGTCTTCTAGTTCCTCGTTCCTTGTTCCCCATGTCCCTTGACCCTTGCGCGTAACAATCGCTGGCTGTTACCCTACACCCGCTGACGGAAGACAGCGGGGGGTTTCTCGCATCCACCAATTTAACGACACGAGGTGTTACTGCCACGAGGTTCAAGAGCCTCCTGTAATCTGTATTGTACAAAGTGACTCAGAAACCTGTTTGATTGCTTTCTTTGACTCTTATGCTCCATGCTTCTTTTCAAGGTTTATTTGGAGTCTCAAAAACCCTCCTACTGTTAGACAGCTGGATAGTAGGCAGGTTGTGCCGCTTCCGTTTCAGCCGAGTCCGAGCCAAGTGTGAGTCGTTCCCCGTGCTATTCAGAAGAGGGAAGAGACTGTTTCAGTCACCCTGAGTACATATATGCCCGATGGCTGGAAGGTGCATCCAACTTCCCATGTGTCGTTAGTAAAGCCTTACGTGGACGTGCAAGGTTTACTACAGACTCACTACCAGGGTAGTCCAAGACGCACGTCCTTGCGTCCCAGGACGCAACATGGGGAGGGCCGTTGCGTCCCAGGACGCAACATTGGCAGGGTCGGTTGCGTCCCGGACGCAGCCTCATAGACTGGTTGCGTCCGGGACGCAGGTTTTGGAAGTTGGTTGCGTCTCACTTCATTACCCTGCGTTCTCATGCGTCCCAATGCGCCCCAGTGCGTCTGATGCGTCCGACTCGAGATTGTCTCAGTGGGTGGTGCAGGACGCAAAGGACCCTCTCAGCCACATAATTTGAATGGACTGGAACATAAAAATCCCCCACATGCCCCCAGGCCCTGAGTGGATGAGCGGGGTTCAAACAGCACCCTAGTCTAAAGCCTAGAATTTTTTGATGTGATCGATTTATTCTGGTCGATCTCTCCAAAAATATTCGAACCGTCAAAATGCAATCTCGCAGCACGCCCAATGCTCCGACCTAGCAGCGAAGGCTGGATGAATTTTTTGTTGCCAAGCCCGCTACTGCTGCTGCTGCTGCTGCCGCTGGGACGCAAGCATGGAGAAAAATTGAGACGCAGTGGGACGCAGTGGGACGCATGAAGCATGGAGAAAAATTGAGACGCAGTGGGACGCGGTGGGACGCATCAAGCTGCTGTTGCTGTGGGAGGGGAAAAGAGGAATTTTTGGGACGCAACTTTCAAACTTTACTGCGTCCCAGGACGCAACCTACGAAATTGGCTGCGTCCCTGGAAGCAACCTACCCATTTGGGTGCGTCCCAGGAAGCAACTCCTGGGGTCCGTTTGGACAACCCTGCTCACTACCGGTACGTGCGTCGAGTCTCATCTAAAAGTTGAGCACGGCTGCCACCCCGGGCCCCTCTCACCTACCTACTCCATGGTTGGTTTCTGCATTGACAAATTATCTTGTAACAAGCTGGCTTTCGAGGGGACTCCTGCCTTGACTTCTGGACGGGAGCACTCTAGGATTCTCCCATTTTCGATTAGGCTCACATTTCACTGCCCACCGTGTATTGTTCTGCCCATTCAAATGTATGTTGTTACAGTCCAGGGGTAGCCAAATAGGCTGAAGGGGCTTGCCCAACCATGATATCGGGAGGGTATAAAACGAATAACTGACTAATCACCATACCCCTACTGCCATGTCCCATACTTGGGCACTCATGAGTTTGTAGGGGCCACCACGTGTGATGTGAGGGTATTGCCAGCAGGCCGATGCGTCATCGGGGAATCGAACCCCGCTCTTTCACAACGCAATGTGCTGAGGTTATGTAACGAACCCTCTCTCTCACAACGCAATGGGTGCGATGGCGGTAGTTCGAGACCCGCTGCCAGAAGACAGCGGGGGGTTTCTCGCATCCACCAATTTACCGACATGAGGTGTTACTACCATGAGGTTCATGAGCCTCCTATAATCTGTATTGTACAAAGTGACTCAGAAACCTGTTTGATTGCTTTCTTTGACTCTTATGCTCCTTGCTTTTTTTCAAGGTTTATGTGGAGTCTCAAAAACCCTCCTACTGTTAGACAGCTGGATAGTAGGCAGGTTGTGCCGCTTCCGTTTCAGCCGAGTCCGAGCCAAGTGTGAGTCGTTCCCCGTGCTATTCAGAAGAGGGAAGAGACTGTTTCAGTCACCCTGAGTACATATATGCCCGATGGCTGGAAGGTGCATCCAACTTCCCATGTGTCGTTAGTAAAGCCTTACGTGGACGTGCAAGGTTTACTACAGACTCACTACCGGTACGTGCGTCGAGTCTCATCTAAAAGTTGAGCACGGCTGCCACCCCGGGACCCTCTCACCTACCTGCTCCATGGTTGGTTTCTGCATTGACAAATTATCTTGTAACAAGCTGGCTTTCGAGGGGACTCCTGCCTTGACTTATGGACGGGAGCACTCTTGGATTCTCCCATTTTCGATTAGGCTCACATTTCACTGCCCACCGTGTATTGTTCTGCCCATTCAAATGTATGTTGTTACAGTCCAGGGGTAGCCAAATAGGCTGAAGGGGCTTGCCCATCCATGATATCGGGAGGGTATAAAACGAAAAACTGACTAATCACCATACCCCTACTGCCATGTCCCATACTTGGGCACTCATGAGTTTGTAGGGGCCACCACGTGTGATGTGAGGGTATTGCCAGCAGGCCGATGCGTCATCGGGGAATCGAACCCCGCTCTTTCACAACGCAATGTGCTGAGGTTATGTAACGAACCCTCTCTCTCACAACGCAATGGGTGCGATGGCGGTAGTTCGAGACCCGCTGCCAGAAGACAGCGGGGGGTTTCTCGCATCCACCAATTTACCGACATGAGGTGTTACTACCATGAGGTTCAAGAGCCTCCTGTAATCTGTATTGTACAAAGTGACTCAGAAACCTGTTTGATTGCTTTCTTTGACTCTTATGCTCCTTGCTTCTTTTCAAGGTTTATGTGGAGTCTCAAAAACCCTCCTACTGTTAGACAGCTGGATAGTAGGCAGGTTGTGCCGCTTCCGTTTCAGCCGAGTCCGAGCCAAGTGTGAGTCGTTCCCCGTGCTATTCAGAAGAGGGAAGAGAATGTTTCAGTCACCCTGAGTACATATATGCCCGATGGCTGGAAGGTGCATCCAACTTCCCATGTGTCGTTAGTAAAGCCTTACGTGGACGTGCAAGGTTTACTACAGACTCACTACCGGTACGTGCGTCGAGTCTCATCTAAAAGTTGAGCACGGCTGCCACCCCGGGCCCCTCTCACCTACCTGCTCCATGGTTGGTTTCTGCATTGACAAATTATCTTGTAACAAGCTGGCTTTCGAGGGGACTCCTGCCTTGACTCATGGACGGGAGCACTCTAGGATTCTCCCATTTTCGATTAGGCTCACATTTCACTGCCCACCGTGTATTGTTCTGCCCATTCAAATGTATGTTGTTACAGTCCAGGGGTAGCCAAATAGGCTGAAGGGGCTTGCCCAACCATGATATCGGGAGGGTATAAAACGAAAAACTGACTAATCACCATACCCCTACTGCCATGTCCCATACTTGGGCACTCATGAGTTTGTAGGGGCCACCACGTGTGATGTGAGGGTATTGCCAGCAGGCCGATGCGTCATCGGGGAATCAAACCCCGCTCTTTGACAACGCAATGTGCTGAGGTTATGTAACGAACCCTCTCTCTCACAACGCAATGGGTGCGATGGCGGTAGTTCGAGACCCGCTGCCGGAAGACAGCGGGGGGTTTCTCGCATCCACCAATTTACCGACATGAGGTGTTCCTGCCACGAGGTTCAAGAGCCTCCTGTAATCTGTATTGTACAAAGTGACTCAGAAACCTGTTTGATTGCTTTATTTGACTCTTATGCTCCTTGCCTCTTTTCAAGGTTTATGTGGAGTCTCAAAAACCCTCCTACTGTTAGACAGCTGGATAGTAGGCAGGTTGTGCCGCTTCCGTTTCAGCCGAGTCCGAGCCAAGTGTGAGTCGTTCCCCGTGCTATTCAGAAGAGGGAAGAGACTGTTTCAGTCACCCTGAGTACATATATGCCCGATAGCTGGAAGGTGCATCCAACTTCCCATGTGTCGTTAGTAAAGCCTTACGTGGACGTGCAAGGTTTACTACAGACTCACTACCGGTACGTGCGTCGAGTCTCATCTAAAAGTTGAGCACGGCTGCCACCCCGGGCCCCTCTCACCTACCTACTCCAGGTTGGTTTCTGCATTGACAAATTATCTTGTAACAAGCTGGCTTTCGAGGGGACTCCTGCCTTGACTCATGGACGGGAGCACTCTAGGATTCTCCCATTTTCGATTAGGCTCACATTTCACTGCCCACCGTGTATTGTTCTGCCCATTCAAATGTATGTTGTTACAGTCCAGGGGTAGCCAAATAGGCTGAAGGGGCTTGCCCATCCATGATATCGGGAGGGTATAAAACGAAAAACTGACTAATCACCATACCCCTACTGCCATGTCCCATACTTGGGCACTCATGAGTTTGTAGGGGCCACCACGTGTGATGTGAGGGTATTGCCAGCAGGCCGATGCGTCATCGGGGAATCGAACCCCGCTCTTTCACAACGCAATGTGCTGAGGTTATGTAACGAACCCTCTCTCTCACAACGCAATGGGTGCGATGGCGGTAGTTCGAGACCCGCTGCCAGAAGACAGCGGGGGGTTTCTCGCATCCACCAATTTACCGACATGAGGTGTTACTACCATGAGGTTCAAGAGCCTCCTGTAATCTGTATTGTACAAAGTGACTCAGAAACCTGTTTGATTGCTTTCTTTGACTCTTATGCTCCTTGCTTCTTTTCAAGGTTTATGTGGAGTCTCAAAAACCCTCCTACTGTTAGACAGCTGGATAGTAGGCAGGTTGTGCCGCTTCCGTTTCAGCCGAGTCCGAGCCAAGTGTGAGTCGTTCCCCGTGCTATTCAGAAGAGGGAAGAGAATGTTTCAGTCACCCTGAGTACATATATGCCCGATGGCTGGAAGGTGCATCCAACTTCCCATGTGTCGTTAGTAAAGCCTTACGTGGACGTGCAAGGTTTACTACAGACTCACTACCAGGGTAGTCCAAGACGCACGTCCTTGCGTCCCAGGACGCAACATGGGGAGGGCCGTTGCGTCCTAGGACGCAACATTGGCAGGGTCGGTTGCGTCCCGGACGCAGCCTCATAGACTGGTTGCGTCCGGGACGCAGGTTTTGGAAGTTGGTTGCGTCTCACTTCATTACCCTGCGTTCTCATGCGTCCCAATGCGCCCCAGTGCGTCTGATGCGTCCGACTCGAGATTGTCTCAGTGGGTGGTGCAGGACGCAAAGGACCCTCTCAGCCACATAATTTGAATGGACTGGAACATAAAAATCCCCCACATGCCCCCAGGCCCTGAGTGGATGAGCGGGGTTCAAACAGCACCCTAGTCTAAAGCCTAGAATTTTTTGATGTGATCGATTTATTCTGGTCGATCTCTCCAAAAATATTCGAACCGTCAAAATGCAATCTCGCAGCACGCCCAATGCTCCGACCTAGCAGCGAAGGCTGGATGAATTTTTTGTTGCCAAGCCCGCTACTGCTGCTGCTGCTGCTGCCGCTGGGACGCAAGCATGGAGAAAAATTGAGACGCAGTGGGACGCAGTGGGACGCATGAAGCATGGAGAAAAATTGAGACGCAGTGGGACGCGGTGGGACGCATCAAGCTGCTGTTGCTGTGGGAGGGGAAAAGAGGAATTTTTGGGACGCAACTTTCAAACTTTACTGCGTCCCAGGACGCAACCTACGAAATTGGCTGCGTCCCTGGAAGCAACCTACCCATTTGGGTGCGTCCCAGGAAGCAACTCCTGGGGTCCGTTTGGACAACCCTGCTCACTACCGGTACGTGCGTCGAGTCTCATCTAAAAGTTGAGCACGGCTGCCACCCCGGGCCCCTCTCACCTACCTGCTCCATGGTTGGTTTCTGCATTGACAAATTATCTTGTAACAAGCTGGCTTTCGAGGGGACTCCTGCCTTGACTCATGGACGGGAGTGTCAGCATGAATTGCGGTGCTCTCAAGCGTTTTATGACTTGGTGACTACTTATGTACTGCCTTAGAACTATCGGCCCTGATAGCTTCCCATAGTGATAGCTTCCCGTAGAACTGAGTCATCCTTTAGTGACTCAGTGTCAGCTTCCTATTGACTGCCTGTCTCTCTGTGTCTGATCGGTCTCTCCCTGACATGTCCTGTGTTAAACGGTGTCAGGGTGACAAGATCCGGGCTTAGGGTCTATTCAGGTTACAGGCATCCACTTCGCCCACCGCTGGTGTCCTTTAGTGTACGTCCTTGCTTGTAACGTTATTCTCGTCTCTGTGTATAGATTGGCGCGTCTGTCTCCGCTGCATACATCTCTGTCCACTCTTAGAAGTGCTTAATAGCTGATAGGTTCTGGGCTTCATCTCGATCTACTACTGCTTTATAATGCAACTTCCGCGTGGGCCTCCTGCCGGCTTCGAAAAGCTAACCCCACAGAATGGTTTGTCTTGGTCGCGCGGTATGGAGAGCGTCATTGTATCCAATGGCTGCGACCGCATTCTTCCGTTCAAGACTCGTGTTCCCACTGATTGGCTTGATGATTGCGCGCCAGCGGCCTCTGCTGCCTTAGATGAGTCTCCTTCCGCCATCATGGAAGACATCCCCCCCTACCAAACCTCCATTTCTCTCCCTCCTTCTCCTCTTGTCCAACGCCTTTTTCCTGAGGTAGAGGATATTCTGATGCGTCTATGCTGCGTCTCGACTCAGATCATCAAATACAAGTCTTCTCCTCCGCCTCCTGATGCCCGTTTTGAGTATGACAATGCTGATCTGGCTCGCCATAAGCATGAAGATGGCTACTACACTGAGGATGACGATGACGACGAAGAGGAAGACCTACAGAGTGCGCGGAGTGGTGACTTCGGTGGAGTCACACCTTCCACTGCCACTCGTGTTTTTGAGTCTCCGGTGTTTGAGCACCAGTCGGCTCCTCCTCCTCCTCCTCCTCCTCCTGTCTACAAGCCTCCGACTGCTCCTCCGCATCCACCTGCGGTACCTGAGTTGGCTATGCCGACTTTGCTGAGAAGCTCGTCACTTGGTCCTTTGATTCCTCCCCTCCCCTTTGTTCGCAACCCTTCTGAGCGAGCTCTGGCTGGCTACCACACGCGGTCTCGTGAGACTGCTGCTGCTGCCTCGAGTGTCCACAGCGATGCTGCTGGCCCCTCCCTGAATCCACCTCCACCTCCACCGGTGGAGCAGCCTCCTGCCCCTTCTCCTTTTCCTCCCCCCCTGCCCTACTACCCGAATCGCTCGCTGGGATGCTTATCCTGGGAGCACCTGCTTGATGGCTCCACACCTTCGCGCATGGATGTGCGGAGTTGCCGCCAAATTCGCAAGGCGCAGAAAGCTGGTGACTCCTTGGACCGCACTTTGTACGGTAGGATGGATCAGGCTGCCACTCGGGCTAATCTAGATACGAAGGGGCGGGCTAGGCGAGTGATGGTGTTCTCTGAGTTGGGTCATGCATGCCGTGCTTATCTGGGGCCTGTGCAGGCAGGGATTGACTACCCCCCTCCTGGTGGTGCTACCTTTGGTGGATTGGGAGTTCGAAATGCAAATCTACGCAAGTACCAGTTTGCCAAAGTTCCTCTCAGCTTTGTACCTCCTAGGCCAGATTTTGAGCTACTCGTAAATGTTGCGAGTTCTTTGAACGAGATTGAGAACCTTGATGACCAGCGTGCATATGATGCTGGCATCGCTGCCGAGTACTTTCTGTCGGTTCGCGCTATGTATGATGCCACGCCGTTTTCGCCTGTTGCCTCACCACCTGCCTCTCCTAGTCAGACTCGTGTAGATCCTGCACTGTTAGGATTTAGTACCCTGCCCCTTGCACGCCAGGAGTTCATGTGTCTCACCATGATGCTCGCGCACATGACGGAACCGATGGTACAGGTGTATCAGGATTTTGCTACACCTCGCGATATCTTACTGCATATCAAGAGGCAGCATTCTGATGCCCTTGCTGCTCGGGTTCCCCTCATGCTTGTTGAGCTTCGTAGTGTGACCATGAACAACTCTGAACCCGTGGATGTGTTCTTTCGCAGGGTGCGGCAGTTGTGCACTGATCTTCGCAGTGCGGGATACCCGCAGCCGCAGCGTCACGCGATGCACACTATAATCAATGGCATCACTCACCCTCGATTCGATTCGCTGCGCCTCCAGTTTGGCTTTGAGTTGTACCAGAACAAGACCGTAGACTACTGGTCTTGTCTTGATGCTTATAGATCGTTAGATTTCTTAAATGTGTCTCTCCCCAGGTCTGATCCAAGGCATCCTGGCTGGTCCCGCGACCCTCCCCAGATCCCTGCTAATGCTGCTTTCCAGCGGGGCAAGGGATCTGGTTCTCAGAGTTCCGGGGGCACCAAGAGGCGCTTGGATTGCACTTGGGGACCCTGTCGTTCGAAAACGAGCCACTCGGAAGACCGCTGCTTTACAAAGTATCCGGAACTCAGAAAGGCCAAGGGACGTGCACCTGGTTCTGAACCGGTGCCCGTAGCTTTGGCCCTTCCAGGGTCGCTTACACGTAAGCAGCTGTCGTCCTTGCAGGCTCAGATCGATGGGTACGCCATTTCAAAGAACTAGGAGGTAAGCTCTGTCCTATTTTCTTGCACGACTAAGTTCTCAAACATTTGCAGCCCAAGTCTTTCTGAAGGTATCTGGCATGTGGACTCGGGAGCTGGGATGTCAATCACAGGTGATAGGTCGTTGTTCACTGTGTTTGAATCCTCTGCTGTTGGGCCTGCAGTTCGATTTGCTGATGGGGTGATTCAACGGTCAGAGGGTATGGGGTCCATTGTGTTATGTAGTGATTGGTTACCAACATCAATCACCTTAACCAATGTTCTATACATACCCCACTGTCCAGTAAATCTCCTGTCCGTAAATGCTGTAGCTCATTCCCTCCACTGCAAGATTGCTTTTGATAGTATTAGTTGTACTGCCACTCAGGGCTCTTCTGTGCTCTGGTCCTTTCCTGCTTCCAGTGATGGTGTGTATAAGTTTGCATGTAGGCCTTGTCACACCTCCAGTCGTTGTTTGAGGGTTGCTGAATATTATCCAGCTTTTGCACTTGATGTTGATGAGGACGGTGGAGTTATTATCCCTACCACTCCTGCATGGTTGTGGCATAGGCGACTGGGTCATCCCGGTTAAGAACTTACCCCTCAGCCTTCATCAAGTACAAAAGATGGGTAAGATCCCATGTGATGCTTGTCAAAAGGCTAAGGGAAAGCGTCTCCCTTTTCCTAAAGAAAGCATGACTGAGGTCCTTGCACCCCTCCAACGCCTTCACTTGGATATCATGGGACCGGTTCATATTAGGGGTCTTCGTGGGGAGTTTTATATCTTGTGCCTTGTAGACCAATTCTCTGGCTATGCTGAGGTATTGTGCTTGAGGACCAAGGATGAAGCTCCCTTAGCAGTCCAGACTATCATCCTCAGATGGTCAAATCAGCTGCAGGGGTTTGCCTTTAAGTGTCTGAGATCTGACAGGGCTAAAGAGTTTATAGTTAAATGGTTCGAGGATTGGTTAGAATCGGTTGGGGCAGTACATGAGTTGTCTTTGGCATACACTGCACAGCAGAATGCAATTGTGGAAAGGTATAATGGGGTCCTTCAGAATATAGCTAGGAGTATCCACTTGGAGTCTAAGCTTACTAAGTCCTTTTGGCCCTATGCCTTCCTGGCTGCTTGTTACCTTAGAAACCGTCTGCCTAACCAGGGACGCAAGACACCCTTTGAGTTGTTTTATGGGGTGAAACCTGATGTGTCGTTATTACGTGTGTTTGGATGCCCCTGCTATGTTACTCTAGTCAATGGGAAGAAACGTAATAAGCTAGACGAAAGGGCGTTATCTGGTAGACTGGTTGGGTATTCTCTGGTGAGTAAGGGTTATTTTGTTTGGGTTCCTAAGTTGCGCCAGGTAGTAGAGAGTCGTGATGTACTCTTCTATGAGCAGTTTGATCATAACTGCATTCCTGGGCTAACTCCCTATGATGGGTCGCCATATGTCTCTAGCATCCCTGCCGCCATCAACGGACACATGCCTGTGGTTGCGGTTGATTCCCTAGACCCTTTGTCTTCCCCAATTGTTGACCACTGTCCTGGCCATAGGATGACTCTGCGACCTAGGTCGGGGGCCAGTGGTACTGTTTTGCGTGAGAACACACTGGGCGGGCGAGTTTCTGCGGCTCCTACGGACAAAATCTTAGCCGAATCTCAGGGGGTCGCCAGGCCCTCCTCTGCGTCACATTCCGTCGGTGAAGTCGTTGGATTTACACCAACTCAGACCATAGTGGACCCTTTGTTAGATCCATTGCCTACTAGTCATCATACTCCCATCATCACTGATAGCTCGATGGAGTTGGTGAACGCTTCACCTCCTGCCGTCTCTGATAGATTACTCAGGAGTCCGGGTGATGATGTAGCCGTTGCAGATGATGCAAGTGATGATCTTGAACCGTGGTCAGGCTCCGATACTGCGTATGGCTGGGGTGTTCCGGTCGACCCAGGCTTCGTTGATTTAGAGGCAAAGAAGGCCGGCCCTGTTCAACCAGGCAGTAGTTCTGCACTGGGGGCTTTACTAATGGTTACTGCTGATACTGCTGATACCCCCGCTGCCCATGTACAAGTAAACTGCTTGTACGTGGGAGCATCTGTTGCATCCACCACTGAACTGACCTACAAAGCTGCCATGTTGCATACCAACCCTGACAGGGATCAATGGCTTCTTGCCATGAAGGATGAGATGGCTTCCCTTCATGCCCATGGTACATGGGTTCTCACTCCACAGCCTCGTAAGCAGAAGATTCTGTCTGGCAGGTGGTTATTTGTGAAGAAGATTGGTGTTGATGGTACTATACGCTTCAAGGCACGTTTTGTGGTCCGTGGTTTTCTGCAGCGTCCTGGGCTGGATTTTCATGATGTATATGCCCCTGTCTCCTCCAAAGCAGGTCTTAGGGTGCTCCTGGCTGCCATCACTCATAGGAAGATGTTTGTTCGGCAGCTAGACATCAAGACTGCATTCCTAAATGCCAAGCTGGAGCCTGGTCTGGACCTGTACTGCCACCAGCCTGAGGGCTTTAGGCACCTTGGTCGTCTAACGGTGTTCCACTTGTCTGCAAACTGATCAAGTCCCGTTATGGATTGAAGCAAGCACCCAGAGCTTGGAGTAGGGATGTCAAGCGGGTTCTGGTTGCTCATGGCTTTACTATGTGCAAGGCAGAACCTGCTCTGTACTTTAGGAAGGATTCTGATGGTGAATGGAGCTATGTCCTGACCTATGTTGATGACTTTATCTGTGCTTTTAGTGAGCTGGATAGGTATGTGTTGCTGATCCAGGCAATGGAAGCAGCTGGCTGGGAGGTCAAAGAGATGGGTGTTCCAATTCAGTTCCTCTCTTTGGACATGGATGTTACCCTTGACTCTGAAGGCAGGTGTGTTCAGATCAATCTCTCTCAGCACACCTACATTGTTGATCTGGTGGAGCAGTTTGGTCTTACTGCTGCTGCCCCACCCAAGTTTGCTGCTCCCATGGCCAAATCCACTGTTTCTGACGCCCCTGGAGAGCCCCTGCCGTCTAATAGCCAGTACCTCTCTCTTGTAGGTGCTTTGCTATACCTGGCCACTTGCACCAGGCCTGATATTTCCTTTGCTGTTAGCTATTTATCCAGGTTCTCTGCTCACCCTACAGTCCCTCTCTGGGGGGCTGCCAAACGGTTACTCTTGTATTTGAGAACACATTCTCACCTGGGTCTCACTTACACCCACAGCCCTGATTTCACTTTTACTGTCTTTAGTGACTCATCTTATGCTGATGATGGGTCTGACAGGAGATCTCAGACTGGCTTTGCAGTTCTAGCTGGTGGGTGCATTGTTAACTGGATGAGCAAGCGACAGCCTACTGTTGCTATTAGCTCTAGTGAGGCTGAGTATCAGGCCCTGTCCCAGGCTGCCAGGGAGGTCCAATGGTTGAAGAAATTGAGGGTGGATCTGGGTCTGCCTTGTGCTTTGGTTACAATTCAGGGTGACAACTTAGGTTCCCTGAGTTGGGCCACTGACTGGCAGCTTCTGCCTCGCAGCAAGCACATTGATGTTATTCATCACTACATCAAGGAGCTGGTGGAGGATGGCCAACTGGCTGTTGCCTATGTTAACACTGTGGATAATTGTGCTGACCCCTTCACCAAGCCCCTTGATCCTGCTGTGTTCTGGCGGTTTGTCCGTATGCTTGGAATGACCGCTACTTCTTAGGGTCATTTTTTAGTTTTTTGGTTACATACGTTTCTTGTTTTTTGGTTATCATTGTATGGCATTAGGTTCCTATTCCCGGATCGGGTTTTCTATACCGTTGTTACCCGTCATTGATATTCGGTTATCCTCTTTTCTCCCTTGGCACTCTTTGGTATTTTGCCTTGGTCCATTCCTTCATTTACACCCTTTGGGTAACATTTGAAGTTCTCTCGTTTTTCCGGAGTTCTTTAATTTTTTTTTTAATCTGTTACATATAGTTCTATGTCCCCAGTGCCATAGGTGGAGTAGTAGTATTGTATGTCACCTGTGTCATAGGTGGAGTGTCAGCATGAATTGCGGTGCTCTCAAGCGTTTTATGACTTGGTGACTACTTATGTACTCCCTTAGAACTATCGGCCCTGATAGCTTCCCATAAAGATAGCTTCCCGTAGAACTGAGTCATCCTTTAGTGACTCAGTGTCAGCTTCCTATTGACTGCCTGTCTCTCTGTGTCTTATCGGTCTCTCCCTGACATGTCCTGTGTTAAACGGTGTCAGGGTGACAAGATCCGGGCTTAGGGTCTATTCAGGTTACAGGCATCCACTTCGCCCACCGCTGGTGTCCTTTAGTGTACGTCCTTGCTTGTAACGTTATTCTCGTCTCTGTGTATAGATTGGCGCGTCTGTCTCCGCTGCATACATCTCTGTCCACTCTTAGAAGTGCTTAATAGCTGATAGGGAGCACTCTAGGATTCTCCCATTTTCGATTAGGCTCACATTTCACTGCCCACCGTGTATTGTTCTGCCCATTCAAATGTATGTTGTTACAGTCCAGGGGTAGCCAAATAGGCTGAAGGGGCTTGCCCAACCATGATATCGGGAGGGTATAAAACGAAAAACTGACTAATCACCATACCCCTACTGCCATGTCCCATACTTGGGCACTCATGAGTTTGTAGGGGCCACCACGTGTGATGTGAGGGTATTGCCAGCAGGCCGATGCGTCATCGGGGAATCGAACCCCGCTCTTTGACAACGCAATGTGCTGAGGTTATGTAACGAACCCTCTCTCTCACAACGCAATGGGTGCGATGGCGGTAGTTCGAGACCCGCTGCCGGAAGACAGCGGGGGGTTTTCACGCATCCACCAATTTAACGACACGAGGTGTTACTGCCACGAGGTTCAAGAGCCTCCTGTAATCTGTATTGTACAAAGTGACTCAGAAACCTGTTTGATTGCTTTCTTTGACTCTTATGCTCCTTGCTTCTTTTCAAGGTTTATGTGGAGTCTCAAAAACCCTCCTACTGTTAGACAGCTGGATAGTAGGCAGGTTGTGCCGCTTCCGTTTCAGCCGAGTCCGAGCCAAGTGTGAGTCGTTCCCCGTGCTATTCAGAAGAGGGAAGAGACTGTTTCAGTCACCCTGAGTACATATATGCCCGATAGCTGGAAGGTGCATCCAACTTCCCATGTGTCGTTAGTGAAGCCTTACGTGGTCGTGCAAGGTTTACTACAGACTCACTACCGGTACGTGCGTCGAGTCTCATCTAAAAGTTGAGCACGGCTGCCACCCCGGGACCCTCTCACCTACCTACTCCAGGTTGGTTTCTGCATTGACAAATTATCTTGTAACAAGCTGGCTTTCGAGGGGACTCCTGCCTTGACTTATGGACGGGAGCACTCTAGGATTCTCCCATTTTCGATTAGGCTCACATTTCACTGCCCACCGTGTATTGTTCTGCCCATTCAAATGTATGTTGTTACAGTCCAGGGGTAGCCAAATAGGCTGAAGGGGCTTGCCCAACCATGATATCGGGAGGGTATAAAACGAAAAACTGACTAATCACCATACCCCTACTGCCATGTCCCATACTTGGGCATTCATGAGTTTGTAGGGGCCACCACGTGTGATGTGAGGGTATTGCCAGCAGGCCGATGCGTCATCGGGGAATCGAACCCCGCTCTTTCACAACGCAATGTGCTGAGGTTATGTAACGAACCCTCTCTCTCACAACGCAATGGGTGCGATGGCGGTAGTTCGAGACCCGCTGCCGGAAGACAGCGGGGGGTTTCTCGCATCCACCAATTTAACGACACGAGGTGTTACTGCCACGAGGTTTAAGAGCCTCCTGTAATCTGTATTGTACAAAGTGACTCAGAAACCTGTTTGATTGCTTTATTTGACTCTTATGCTCCTTGCTTCTTTTCAAGGTTTATGTGGAGTCTCAAAAACCCTCCTACTGTTAGACAGCTGGATAGTAGGCAGGTTGTGCCGCTTCCGTTTCAGCCGAGTCCGAGCCAAGTGTGAGTCGTTCCCCGTGCTATTCAGAAGAGGGAAGAGACTGTTTCAGTCACCCTGAGTACATATATGCCCGATGGCTGGAAGGTGCATCCAACTTCCCATGTGTCGTTAGTAAAGCCTTACGTGGACGTGCAAGGTTTACTACAGACTCACTACCGGTACGTGCGTCGAGTCTCATCTAAAAGTTGAGCACGGCTGCCACCCCGGGCCCCTCTCACCTACCTACTCCAGGTTGGTTTCTGCATTGACAAATTATCTTGTAACAAGCTGGCTTTCGAGGGGACTCCTGCCTTGACTTATGAACGGGAGCACTCTAGGATTCTCCCATTTTCGATTAGGCTCACATTTCACTGCCCACCGTGTATTGTTCTGCCCATTCAAATGTATGTTGTTACAGTCCAGGGGTAGCCAAATAGGCTGAAGGGGCTTGCCCAACCATGATATCGGGAGGGTATAAAACGAAAAACTGACTAATCACCATACCCCTACTGCCATGTCCCATACTTGGGCACTCATGAGTTTGTAGGGGCCACCACGTGTGAATTGAGGGTATTGCCAGCAGGCCGATGCGTCATCGGGGAATCGAACCCCGCTCTTTCACAACGCAATGTGCTGAGGTTATGTATCGAACCCTCTCTCTCACAACGCAATGGGTGCGATGGCGGTAGTTCGAGACCCGCTGCCGGAAGACAGCGGGGGGTTTCTCGCATCCACCAATTTACCGACACGAGGTGTTACTACCATGAGGTTCAAGAGCCTCCTGTAATCTGTATTGTACAAAGTGACTCAGAAACCTGTTTGATTGCTTTCTTTGACTCTTATGCTCCTTGCTTCTTTTCAAGGTTTATGTGGAGTCTCAAAAACCCTCCTACTGTTAGACAGCTGGATAGTAGGAAGGTTGTGCCGCTTCCGTTTCAGCCGAGTCCGAGCCAAGTGTGAGTCGTTCCCCGTGCTATTCAGAAGAGGGAAGAGAATGTTTCAGTCACCCTGAGTACATATATACCCGATGGCTGGAAGGTGCATCCAACTTCCCATGTGTCGTTAGTAAAGCCTTACGTGGACGTGCAAGGTTTACTACAGACTCACTACCGGTACGTGCGTCGAGTCTCATCTAAAAGTTGAGCACGGCTGCCACCCCGGGCCCCTCTCACCTACCTACTCCATGGTTGGTTTCTGCATTGACAAATTATCTTGTAACAAGCTGGCTTTCGAGGGGACTCCTGCCTTGACTTATGGACGGGAGCACTCTAGGATTCTCCCATTTTCGATTAGGCTCACATTTCACTGCCCACCGTGTATTGTTCTGCCCATTCAAATGTATGTTGTTACAGTCCAGGGGTAGCCAAATAGGCTGAAGGGGCTTGCCCAACCATGATATCGGGAGGGTATAATACAAAAACCGACTAATCACCATACCCCTACTGCCATGTCCCATACTTGGGCACTCATGAGTTTGTAGGGGCCACCACGTGTGAATTGAGGGTATTGCCAGCAGGCCGATGCGTCATCGGGGAATCGAATCCAGCTTTTCTGCTTGGAAGGCAGAAATAATAACCACTATACGAATAACGCTTTTAGTACGTACCTAAGCGAGAATCATATCACTAGACCAAACTCCCAGATCCAGGGGGGTGCGGGAATTGAACCCACAACCTCTCACGATGGTGATGACCACAGTTCAGGTCTCGTTTGGAGCCGTACGGGAAAGGACAGAATCTGAGGTACACAAAAAGGCAACAAGAAAAATAGATGGTAAGCAGCCTGGGCTGCTGTCCTGTCTCGGAAATGATTTTCTCATGTGCTGAGGTTATGTAACGAACCCTCTCTCTCACAACGCAATGGGTGCGATGGCGGGAGTTCGAGACCCGCTGCCGGAAGACAGCGGGGGGTTTCTCGCATCCACCAATTTAACGACACGAGGTGTTACTGCCACGAGGTTCAAGAGCCTCCTGTAATTTGTATTGTACAAAGTGACTCAGAAACCTGTTTGATTGCTTTCTTTGACTCTTATGCTCCTTGCTTCTTTTCAAGGTTTATGTGGAGTCTCAAAAACCCTCCTACTGTTAGACAGCTGGATAGTAGGCAGGTTGTGCCGCTTCCGTTTCAGCCGAGTCCGAGCCAAGTGTGAGTCGTTCCCCGTGCTATTCAGAAGAGGGAAGAGAATGTTTCAGTCACCCTGAGTACATATATGCCCGATGGCTGGAAGGTGCATCCAACTTCCCATGTGTCGTTAGTAAAGCCTTACGTGGACGTGCAAGGTTTACTACAGACTCACTACCGGTACGTGCGTCGAGTCTCATCTAAAAGTTGAGCACGGCTGCCACCCCGGGCCCCTCTCACCTACCTACTCCATGGTTGGTTTCTGCATTGACAAATTATCTTGTAACAAGCTGGCTTTCGAGGGGACTCCTGCCTTGACTTATGGACGGGAGTACTCTAGGATTCTCCCATTTTCGATTAGGCTCACATTTCACTGCCCACCGTGTATTGCTCAGGGTACTTCAATTGGCCAATTTGACTAGCGCTAAAGCGCACTGGAGAAAAAAATATCTGCCTATAAGCGCAGATGCAAAAAAAACGCAGCGCTTCCAAAAGCCTAAAAATAAAGCGCTACACAAAAAGTAAAAACTGCGCTTTAAGCGCGCAACCGTTTTTTTTCCAGCGCTTTTCCTGTGCTGCTGGTGAACTGGTGGGGTGCCAGAGAGACTCTTGTGGGTGTGTGTGTGTGTGGGGGGGGGAGGTGGAAACCTGTTACAAATTGGAGGTGGAAACCTATTACAAATTGAAGGACCAGCTGAAGCATGCACGGATGGAGTGGGAGTGTCTCGTGGGACAGAACACCGCAAGGCCGAAGGACCGGCTGAAGCATCCAGTGCAGCCGCAATGGTTCCCTTCAGCTTCGTCGGGAACGCAGAAACGGCAACAGATCCGGCTGCACAAAGTGGAAGGAGTTGATTTAGCCAAGAAGATATGATGGCATCCAGCAGATTCCAGGACATAGGTCGCAACTCGATAAGCAAACACACACAAATACAGCTCGATCAAATTATGTACCCAAGCAATCGAACATACTCGTGGCCCAGTAGTTCTTGGTCTTCGCTGTCGGGACCCCAGCGGTCTTGGCCTTCTTCGTCGGGTTATCCTGCTTGCCCATCGCAGCAGTAGGGGCGACTAGGAGAGCGGTAGGGGTGACTAGGAGAGCGGTAGGGGTGACTAGGAGAGCAGCAGAGGCGAGCACCAGAGGCGACAGGCGAGTAGAGCAGGAAGGAGGAGGCGGAAAGGAAGAGAGATAGGAGGAGCAGGAGGAGGAGAGTGAAAAGGAGGTGGCGAAGGAGAAGTGAGGAGCGAGGACTCCGACTTGGCGACTGGGCGACGAGGAGTCGAGAACAAGGACTGCACAAGGGGGACAGGAAAAGTTTAGACACTTGATGTCAGCGCGTTTCCAGGAATTCGGCAGGTCACAACTCAACAAGCTGAAAGAGTACTCGACTCGTCGATTCAGACGCAATCGAACTTACGTGTGGTGGGTTAGAAGGAGCCTATCAGACTTGAGCAGTTAGCTGTGACGAAATGGCAACAGATGAGCAGCAGATGAGCAGGGGCGAGGAACGGAAGCGTTGAATAAGCCCAGAGATAGGATTTTGACGTAACCGCACTCTGCCGGGTGTTGTATTTAAGAGTCCAGAATACGGTTGTTTCCGTTAGCGTTCAAATTGCACGGTCGACGGCTCGCCGCGTGCTGCTACAGTGCTACCTAGTCAGGATGGCTGCCTGTCACACTATTTGGATCCCACCCCTTGAGTCACTCAGTCAGTCACTCAATGAGTCAGTGACTGTCATTCAAAAATTGAGAAAGCGCACAGGGGGACTGCGGTTTCAGCGCTTTCTGTGAGAGACTGAAAAGAGGAAAGCGCACTGGTGTTCAAAAAGACAGCGCGCTAAGCGCACAGGGGTTGCAAAAATCTGCGCTATAGCGCGCAAGGGTGTCAAAAAGTCAGCGCTCAAAAGCGCAAAAGCGCGCGCTTTGAAGTACCCTGGTATTGTTCTGCCCATTCAAATGTATGTTGTTACAGTCCAGGGGTAGCCAAATAGGCTGAAGGGGCTTGCCCAACCATGATATCGGGAGGGTATAAAACGAAAAACTGACTAATCACCATACCCCTACTGCCATGTCCCATACTTAGGCACTCATGAGTTTGTAGGGGCCACCACGTGTGATGTGAGGGTATTGCCAGCAGGCTGATGCGTCATCGGGGAAACGAACCTCGCTCTTCTGCTTGGAAGGCAGAAATAATAACCACTATACGAATGACGCTAATAGATAGATCCCTAAGCAAAAATCATATCACTAGACCAAACTTTCGGATCCCGGGGAGTTGCGGGAATTGAAACCACGGTCAACGCACTCTCTATGAGGTGTGGGGACTAACTAATCCTCACGAGGTGGCATCCCGCCCTATCTCTATCCGGGCTGGGGCCCTTGCTGTGACTGATTTTTGGGCCCGCATCGCTGACTTTGTAGCCATTGGGGCACCCCCGGATGATTGGGAGGACACTGTGGACTCTTCTCACCCCTTCATTAGTCATGGGGGAGCCAGGGTCAATATGGGTTCTCCCCCTCAAACTTTTCCGCATGAAGATGCTTCCCTCATCCAAGATCCTCCCCTTTCTCCTCCCCCCATCCCACCTTCACCATCTCCGCTCTTCACTCCTGTTCTCCCCATGGTTCCACTGGTACCCTCCCCTTCTCACACGCACCGGTTAGGTAGCCAACTGATTTTGCCAGAAGAGTGGTCTTACGATTAGCTGATACCTTTTTGCTAGTCTTTCATTGCACGCGCCTGCTTTCTTGCCTCTTTCCGCTCCTCTTTTCAGCTCCTCTTTCTTGGGTGCCTAGCATTAGTTCGCTCTCGGGTTCCGTACGTCACAGGACACCCTTTTGTATAGTTCTTTGATTTGGCCCTTCATGCCCGCAGTTTTCGGGTTTGGGTTTGGGGTTTAAGATTACCAGTTTCCACCCTGGACCCTAAACCCTAAACCCTCTCTTCTCCTTTTCGCCTCCCTTTCTCGCTGGCTGTGCTTAGATTGTTGGTTTCGTTTCTCTAGTAATAGCTCTAGTTTGTGGCTTCTGGTGTCCGGGCTGGGCAGGTTTACCAAGTGTGGTGGATTCTCTTGCCCCTAACATGTGTGCCTGCTTTCTGAGTCTTGCTAGATTGGTTTCTGGCCTCTCTGTTTTCGGCTGGCCTCCCCCTTTCCTTCATGGGGTGTCTATGGTTATCATCCTTGACACTCCGGTCCTTTTCTGCAAGTTGGCTGTGTCGGGTTGTCTTGTGCTTTCTTCCTTTGAGGGCATTATCGCTGCATATTAAGGTGCTCATAGCGCATGCCCTTGGGTGGTATTTAGTTCTTTTAGTTTGGCCTTCCTCTCTTGTGGTTGGTGGGCTTGGTGTTCTGGATTGCTTACTTTTGCATCCCTCCCCTTTCCGCTCTCCTTTACGCCTCTAGTTTGTTTCCTCTTTGGGGACTTGACCTAGTTTGTTTTCAGGTTTGTGGGGGTGCCTTCAAAACCCTCGTGCTTCCGTGTTATAAAATTGGATGGTCGGCAGGCTGTGCTGCTGTCCAGTCTCGGCAGTGATTTGCTGAGTTTATGTAACGAACCCTCTCTCTAGAACCCACGACCTCTCGCGATAGTGATTGCTTACTTTTGCATCCCTCCCCTTTCCGCTCTCCTTTACGCCTCTAGTTTGTTTCCTTTTTGGGGACTTGACCTAGTTTGTTTTCAGGTTTTTGGGGGTGCCTTCAAAACCCTCGTGCTTCCGTGTTAAAAAAATGGATGGTCGGCAGGCTGTGCTGCTGTCCAGTCTCGGCAGTGATTTGCTGAGTTTATGTAACGAACCCTCTCTCTCGATGACCACAGGCAGGTCTCGTTCGGAGCCGGACGGGCAAGGACAGAATCTGAGGTACACAAAAATGCAACAAGAAAAATGGATGGGAAGCAGCCTGGGCTGCTGTCCTGTCTCGGAAATGATTTACTCATGTGCTGAGGTTATGTAACGAAAACGCAATGGGTCAATGGCGGGAGTTCGAGACCCGCTGCCGGAAGACAGCGGGGGGTTTCTCGCATCCACCAATTTAACGACACGAGGTGTTACTACCATGAGGTTCAAGAGCCTCCTGTAATCTGTATTGTACAAAGTGACTCAGAAACCTGTTTGATTGCTTTCTTTGACTCTTATGCTCCTTGCTTCTTTTCAAGGTTTATGTGGAGTCTCAAAAACCCTCCTACTGTTAGACAGCTGGATAGTAGGCAGGTTGTGCCGCTTCCGTTTCAGCTGAGTCCGAGCCAAGTGTGAGTCGTTCCCCGTGCTATTCAGAAGAGGGAAGAGACTGTTTCAGTCACCCTGAGTAAAAAAAAAAAGATAACGCCTGGAGGGGCTTGGTGTTAAGGGGACCCTCCCGTACGCCGCAGCTGGGGAAAGTCACCATGGCAGACATAGTAAGTGTCACCCTCCAGGTGGGAGGGACTCCTTCATGCAACGTGTGGCAAGAATGCTGGTACAGGAGGCGGTAGATTCTCTGTGCAGCTTAGAGATGAGTTTGTCTACGTGTTCGCGACTGATCCCTAAGGTGGAGAGATTAGTAATAGTTGTGATTGGTATGGTACCAGTGGTACCTATGGTGAAGACTAGGTAGTGTACAAGGAATCCTTGTTGTTGAAGGATACATTGGAGCTCCTTATGCTGAACGCTCTTTTCCTGGAATTTGATTTGGTGGTTAGTGTCTGAGCAGTAGCCCAGTTCAACTAGGTAGGCTTTTCTTGGTTTGGATTCGTCGTCAATGAGGAGGAGATCAGGCCTGTATTTATCCCATGTGGCTTGGGGAAGATCAGGGGGTTTGAGGGTGGTTGGGGGTCTTGTGGGAATGTCGGAGTTCGCTTCACAAGTGCCTGCATCCATGTACATGGGGAGAGCCCCCAGAGCTCCTTTGGCTACTGCCTTTTGGATGATTTGGACCGCCTTATTATGTCTGTTAATATACATTCCTTTGAAGACAGGGTGGCTGCACCCAGCAAGAATATGGCCAGCTCCGTCCTGTGCTTTGCGACAAAGAGGGCAGTTATCATCAGAGGGGGGGCTAGTGCTAGTACCATAGGGGCGTTTGTATCTGTACGCCAATTTCCTAGTCCATAAGCGTCCCCACCGAGCCTTGTGGATTTGTATTTTTTGCCACCGGTGGATTGCCAGAAACGATTACTAGCCTGAGGGAGGAGGAAGGGGTTGGCTTGCTCCCACATGGAGGAGTATATGCCCGTGGTGTTGGCATGCCCGGTGTGCAGGGGGGTGGGGAGGTAAGCCTTGATACCCTTGGTGAGATTGTTGGCCGGGTGCCGGGGGGGCTGGTCCCCATTAATAGATTTGGGGGGCTGGACAGACGGCCAATGCATATTGAGGTGCGCATGTTCCCCTGTTTTAACTGGCCCAATTACATTGTATCCTGTCGTCGCTTCTTTCGCGAGCGTGTCTGCCTCGTCATTCCCTATGATTCCTGAGTGAGATCGGACCTTAAGCAGGCGTGTGGTAGCAGCAGCGTTGTGTCTGTTGATAATGTGGATGGCGATGTCTTGCAGGAGGTCGCGGTGTTTGTTTTCCCGGGTCCTGCTGGGATGGTAAATGTGCAGGTTAATAAGCTGCAAGGAACATAAGCTGTCGGAGTAGATGGTGAGTTCTTCAACTATTTCGGAGTGTATGAGTGCTTGTTGGATTGCCACGAGTTCGGCGCGATTGATGTCGGCAGTGATGCCCTGTCCGCCAGGGTCTATGCGGAGGCAACGTGCAGCGGCCCTGGGGAAGTATACGCCTGCCCCTAGGCGTAGGACGCCGTCTTTGTCTATGATGGCACTTCCATCTGTGTATAGAGCGAGGCCTGGTGCTTGTAGGATAGCATGTGTGCACGGGGGAATATCAAGGGTGTGGGCATATGTGGGTTTTTGTGGGACCAAGAGAATGGTGCACGCGGGAATATCAAGGGTGTGAGCATGTATGGCACTGCCTAGTGCCCATCGAACAGCCTTGTGGGCCTCTTCAGGGTTCTGGCTGGTGAGGTGTGTGTTTCCCTCGTACCAAGGTTGGGTGTAGCAGTGGGGTCCTAAGCCAAACAGTTGGCCAATGGGGGTGGGGGTGTTGCCCATGGGGAGGTGGGAACTCATTAGGAGGGGTGATGTGTCAAGGTCCGTTGTCATCCCCAGGGTGGACATAGCTTTGTGTATGGCAGGGGAGACATTGGAGATGGTAGTGTCTTTGTGCTGTGATAGGAGGGTGGCTACGTCTCCAGCGAAGGTTCCTGTGCTGTGGAGGGTCCAGAGGTGGGGAGAGTGTGCCTTGGTGGTATGGTATCTGTGGTGGAGGAGGTGGAGTTGGGAGAGGGGTATATGACCGACACATTGGCCTGTTGGTGAGTAGATGTAGGTGGTGTCTCCGTTGTTGAGTTGGGGAGGGAGGTGGTGGTACCTGTCATTCAGTGTACCAGCCTGTATGTGGTATTTGCCGGGGGGGTGGATATCCCAGTCTGGGTGGTGGTCTGCCGTGTTAATGATGAGGTTTTGCCTGAGTTCGCTATACCATTTGGCATCAAACTCTCCTCCCTCCGCCCACTGTCCTTGTTGTTGGAGGTTAGTGAGGTGGAGGTCTTGTCTGGGTGGAATGGAGGGGGAGGGGGCTTTGGGGGTAGTTTCAGTGTTGTAGGCATGGAGGAGTTCCTGAAATCTGGTGGGGCCAACAAGCAGGGTGATTTGTTCCTCTGTGAGATGGACGGGGGACCAAGTGACCACAATGGAGGTGGCAGAGGAGTAGTTGTGGGAATGCACGGGGAGGCCAGCAGATATGTAAAAAGGGAGATGGTGGCAGAGAATGGTGCATGGGGCTTTCTGGACCCTCCAATATCTGTGATGGGGGGTTTCTCTAGGTTCGTTAGCCTTCCTCTTTTGGGCTCTGAAGCCCAGGAGGTGGGTCAGGCTGTGTTGGTTGCCATATAGGAGGTGGAGGAGCTTGGCTGGGGTTGGGGGAGCAAGAAGGTCTGGGGTAGAGACAGCATGCACCAGGTCGTCGGGGGAGCTGTTCTTACGGATGGTGTGGTGTTTGTAGTAGGAGGCGTCAGTACATTTGTGGGTGTCATTTCTGATGAATTGCATTCTGGCAGTCCAAGCAATCTTGGGGTCAGTGCTCCAGGCTTGAGCATACTTGGTGGGGTGAAGGTAGGACTCTCTGGCCCACCACATGTGTGCATTGGAGGCAGGGATCTCCTCGATATTATGCGTGGGGGGCTGTGTTGTGGTTGGGGTAAGGATGCCGGCATTGGGGGTCAAGGGTCGGGGCAGTTTGGGGGCGGTGTCCCAGTTGTTAAGGTGGTGGCTGATAGTATATGTGGAGAACTTGGTAATGTGCCGTTGGGGAATGCGTAGGTGGATGGGGAGGTTCCTCGATGCCAAGGGCAGGGGGCTGTGGCAGGAGTAGGGTTGAGATGGGCTTCCAGGTGGGGGTGGAGAGCACAGGTGTAAGCTGAGTCTGTTGAGGGCAACTTTATGCCTAGTGGAGACTCTGGTGCCATAGGTGTGCGAGAGGGTATTGGATGGGATGATTGTGGTCCCATCAGGGCTCACAATGTCAGCTAGGGAAATAATGCCCAAGGGGATGAGGGTTTTGAGAAGGTTGGGGGGAATAGTGTGTTGGGGTAAGTCCGGGAGGGAGTCTTGAAGGGGGTTGAGTAGGGTTTCATCCTCCATATGGATTTGGATGGAGGCTCTTTTGAGGATGTGCATTTGCCTGGCCAAGGTAAAGTATAGAAGTGTGTGGCTGGGCAAGGTAAGAGGATCCATACCCTGGAGCATAGCAGCTTCTTTGTGGAGGAGGGCTGTAGTGAGCCTGCTGCCTAGTTTCCCGGTGTCGTTGAGGGACCTAGTGAGGTGGGCTGCTGTAATTTGAGCATAGTCCACCATTAGGGAGAAGATACCCAATCCTGCCTGTCCCAAGGGGAGGCAGACACTAGCAGTTGGGAATGAGGGGTGTAGGTCACAGCCAGGGTCCATAAGGCCTTGTCTAAGATGCCTATATCCGAGTAGCTGTAGGGTGCTACAGTCATAGGGTAGGTGATGGCAGGTTTAGTACACGTGGTGATGAGTCTGAGACATTGGAGAGGGGTGGCGCCTTTTGGTTTGGCAGTGGTGAGGATTTGGTGTCCTTTACTATGTATGAGGGCCAAGGCTTGTTTCATGAGGGGTCTCCAGTTTAGGGTGAGGCTAACCGGCACCCCTAGATACTTGTATGGTTCATTTGGGGGAAGTTATGTAGCCCATGTGTCGTTAATGAGGATGGTGTTGTGGAGAAGTTTGGTTAGGGCCTTGTGGTTGGTGGGATCCTTGGGGTGGGAGCCATGCAATATGCCAGTGATCATGCATTTACCCCCGTTAAGAGGAATCCCAGACCAAGTACTGAATTGTTGCACTTTAAGGCATTGTACCTTGAGGTTGTCTGCTGTGTTAGTGACCACACTGGTGTCATCAGCATATCCTAGGCTACCTGTTTTATCTTGGTCAGTATTGGATGTTGAGGTATGCCTTGCTTGTATCCTCTGCCCCCGGCTTGTAGCCATCTGAGGAGAGGTTCGATGAAGATGATGAAGAGTAGGGGGGAGAGGGTGTCACCTTGGATGGTGCCTCTTGTGATTTGAATTGGTTTGCCTTGAGTGTTGTTGAGGTACATGTGGGTAGTAGCCCCGTTGTAAATTCCTTTCACTGTTTCAATGACATCTACCGGGATTCCAAGGTCATACATAGTTTGGAGCAGCTTGTCATGGTCCACCATATTAAAGGCAGATGAGAAGTCAAAGTAGGCAGCAAACAGGTCTATTTTTGAGTGGGCCGCATCCTCGATGTCATGTAGGAGGTGGGTGAGCTGCCTATGGGTGCTTCTGTTATGTCTGAATCCCTCTTGGGAGTCACTGAGGACTTGGTATTGGTCCAAGTATTTGGACATCACTGTTGTAACCATGTTAGTCCACAATTTACCCATCGTGTTGTTGAGGCCAATAGGTCTGTAGTGGTTGGCTTGGGTGGGGTCTCCTTTCTTGTAAAGCATGATGGTGTTGGAGGTCTTCCAGCAAATGGGGGTGTAGCCGGTGATCCACATAAGCCCAAACATTTTATGTATGGTGTGGTGCCAAGACCAGGGGAGGTAGGTTAGTAGTTCATTGGGGATTCCGTCTGGGCCAGCCTGTTTGCTTTTTGCTACGTGTTGGATGCATGTTTGGTAATTAGAGAACTCCATGAGGTAGGGTAGGATGGGGTTGAAGTGTTGGTGGGGTTGGGCCTTGGTTTCTAGGGAGAATGTGTCTAGCAGAGAGGCCCATGGAGGGGGGGCGGTCTGTCTGTCTTGGGGTAGGTATTTGCCGGTGCACGTGTGGTGAGGGGGGGCCATCAAGTGTCCCATGTGCTCCCCCAAGATGTCTAGGAGGTCATTAGTGGACGTTTTGTGTTGGCCAGTGGTGGGGTCTTGGAGGGTCTGGGGTGACGTCGGATTATCAGAGGTTTTGAAGATGTTTCTGTGTGCTTGTTTAGGTTTGTTGGATAGTTGGGTCATGAAGGCTGCTTTGCCAGTGGCGGTAGCTGTTTGTCTGCTGTTTGTGAGAATTCTCCGGAGGGCAGGGAGGGCCTCATCGAGGGATATATTGATTGCAGCCAAGAGTGAGGCATGGTCTGAGGCAAGCTGGAGATGGGTGAGGGTGGTAGGATGATTATGGCATGTTTCTAGGAGAGTAGAATGGGCGGTGTGGTAGGAGTTGGGGTCGGTGGTTAGGAGTTTCCAGTACGTCTTAAGTTGTTGGATATGGGAGTTGATTTTGGCGTGGGCTTTGCTCTTCTTTCTGTCAAGGAAGTGCCCTGGGATTTGGTTCCTGGTAGGGCAGGTTTCAATCATAGTGGTGAGGTCCATCCTAATAGGTTCCATAATCTGGTTGCTGAGATGGTCGAGGTCTAATCCTTTTGCAAGGAGAGTGTGTTTGACTTGGTGGAGGTGGGATGGGAGGGAATTGTGGGATGGGAGGGAATTGATGAATTGGATGAAGTAGAGGCAGGAGAGCAGTTTGGTTTCTGTAAGAATAGCCACATCAGGTTTGTGGTCTAGGATGTGATTGAGAATTAGCTCCCAGGAGCTCCTCGGCCCTCTGCAGTTGAGGAGTAGAAAATGTATGTTATCCATGTAGTAGTCTTGGGGTGACTGGGCATGGTGGGTGGGTTGTTGGGCAGGTCCATTATCCTTAGGGGTAAAAGGAATGGTTGGTTTAAAGCATGTTTGTTTGAGCTTCTTAGCCTGTTGGGGGGGGGGGGGGGGGGGGGGGGCTCCCTCGGAATTGGTGGTGGTAGAGGTGGGGGGGAAAAGTTGTGGATTGGTGTTTGTTGAGTTTAATGTTGGGGCCCAGGTTTTGCGAGTGTTTCAGATGCTTGTTGGGGTGCCTGATATTTTTTTTTGTGGGGGGGTGCTCTGTGGTACCACGTTTTTTCAGGTTGGTGACAGTTGAAGGGGCAGCATCTCCTCTATCGCAGTCCATTTGCGTGTTGGGGGGGGATGTGCGATCGGGCGGGCTGGCGTCCTTCATCATGGTATCTTCCATGTTGGGTTGTGAAGGCATGGGTTTTGTAGGAGTTGTAGTAGGGGTTGTGTCTATAGTATCCATCGTCGCAACGTCAAGATGGTATTGGGGGTCCAAAAATCTCATGTCTGCGCTCTCTTTTTTAAGGATGAAGATGTTCCCATATAGGGCCTGCCAGGCTCCCCGTGTGGAGTCCAAGGGGATTGGCGAGAGGTTTTCTGAGTCTATCCAATACCAGATGTTATGGTATTTTTTTAGACAACCAGCATGTTTATATGCGATTGGGAGGGGGGTGGTAAAGTGCAAGATACATTTACTGTGTCCTTGCAGACGTTGGAGGATTTGGTCTTTGCTACTGCCAGGTAGGATCCAAAGGTTGTAGGGTTCATCAGGGATAAGGTCGTGCGGGTTTGGGTGTTCCGGATTATAATCAGGTTGTACGATTCGGTGAAGTATTCCCATCTGGGGGCATTCGGTGTGCATGTAGGCCTGCATCAGCATATTAGTAAAATTCCCCCTGCGAGGGATGAAGTGGTTCGGCCAAACACACAGGTCATTACGGGTTGCCTTGAGTATCCGGTGATGTCTCTCCCCAAATTTGAATATTTTTTCTGTGTCGACATATGGTCCACCGAGATAGGCATTGATGGCGTGCACTTGGCAGTGGCATCGAATTTGTTTCTCAATGTATGGTAGGATAGCACTCAGGGCCGGGGTTGGGTCTAAGGCAACATCTCCCATGTCGCAGTCCATTCGTGTGTTTTGGGGGGAGGTGCGTTGGGGTGAGCTGGTGTCCTCCATCATGGTATATTCCATGTTGGTTAGCGTAGGCATTGGGTTCGGAGGGGTTGTATCTTTGGTAACAGCCGACGCATTACCAAGCTGGAATTGGGGGTCCAAAAATCTCATGTCTGCGCTCTCATCTTTAAGGATGAGGATTTGCCCATATATGGCCTGCCAGGCGCCCGGTGTGGAGTCCAAGGGGATGGGCGAGAGGTTTTCTGAGTCTATCCAATACCAGGTGTTATGGCATTGTTTGAGACAGCCGGCATGTCCATATGCGGTTGGGAGGGGGGTGGTTAAGTGCAAGATACATTTATTATGTCCTTGTAGACGTTCCAGGATTTGTTTTTTGCTGCTACCAGGTAGGATTCCAAAGTTGTAGGATTCATCAGAGGAAAGGTTGTGGGGCTTGGTGTGTTCAGGGTTATAATCGGGTTGTGCAATTTGGTGGAGTATGCCCATCTGGGGGCATTCAGTGTGCATGTAGGCCTGCATCAGCAAATTTGAAAAATTTCCCGCTGAGGTGAAGTGAAGCGGCCTAACACCCAGGTCGCTTCGGGTTGCTTTTAGTATTTGGTGATGTCTCCCCAAATTTGAAAATTTCCCCTGTGTTGACATGTGGTCCACCGAGGTAGGCATTGATGGCGTGCACTTGGCAGTGGCTTGAGATTTGTTTCTCAATGTATGGTAGGATAGTGCTTAGGGCCGGGATTGTGGGCTGGCCTTGCTGAGGTGGGGTGCGCTTTCCTCCTCTACATGTCGGGTCATGGGGGGGCTGGAGATAGGCATTGAATGCGTATTTTTGAATAAGTATGTCCCTAATACAGGTGGGGGCGAGGAGACGTTCTTTATTTTTTGTGTGCGTTGCACCGAGGCACCGTCTCTGTAAGGAGACCCTGTAGGCCATCCAGTGTAGCCACGGAAGAATGTTCCAAAGGAGCCACCAAATCAACCGAGTTGATTCCGAATCAAGGGGGGGTGTGTGCCACGTATCCCAGGACAGAGTCAAGTTAATGGCTTTAGTGGTACTATTTGGGATGGGAGAGGTGGGCATGGGGCTGATGTGGTACTGGGGGGTAGTACACTCTATTACAAATTGAGGTGTGTCGAAGTGGTCCATGTGACTTAGGTCTTGCGAGACCGTGGAACTGGGGTCAGGCGCCACACCATTTTTTATGTTGAGAGCCAGAATCTTCGCCAGCTTGCTGGGCTTGTTACTTCGGCATGGCAGCAGGGTGAAGTGGCTGTTGGTCCACAGGTACTTCTTGTTTGCTTTACTTCCCAGCTTTATGAGGGGGTCCCCTATAGATTTGGAGGGTTTGGAGTGGGATTGGTTAAGGGGGGTGTTCGCGTGCCTGGGGTTTGAGGTGAGGGCCTTGGGGTAGGGCCTTATGGTTACGTCCTCTTGCGGAGGATATGGGGAGGAGGTCTCTTGATAGGGGCATAGATTATGAGGTGATCCTACTGATAAACCTACACCCCTCGCCAACCCATCTCATTAGGCTGCCGATGAGCTGGGCCTTACTCATCAACCTACAACCACACGCACAACCCCACCTCTAGACAGCCGTGATGTCTGGCCTTACAGAGTAAACCTACACACCCACACCGCCACAACCCCATCCTCATTAGAACGAGCCGGATTAGCGGCCGTACGGAATTAACCCACAACCCACACGCACAACCCCTCTTATTAGGACTGCCGTGATGAACTGGCCATAACTGAGTAACCCATCCCCCCACACAACCCCATCTCATAGGACTCCGTATAGGTGGCCTTACTGAGTAAAACTCTCACCCACTACTCACACCCATGTCCCATTGACTGGGCCTGAGGGACTGGCCTCACGAAGTAAAAAGAACCCTACAAACCCCACGCACACAAACCCCCATCCTCATTGGACACCTGTGACTGTGGCCTTACGAGTAAACCGACACCCCGCAACGCACAACCCATCTCATTAGGACTGGCCGTGATTGGGTGGCCTTACTAGTAAACCTACACCCACACGCAGACAACCCATCTCATTAGAACTAGCCGTGATGAGCTGGCCTAACTAAGTAAACCTACACCCACAAACGCACAACCCATCTAACTATGACTAGCCGTGATAGCTGGCCTTATACTAAGTAAACCTACACCCACCCCAACCCCATATCATTAGACTAGCCGTGATCGAGCTGGGCTTGACTGAGTAATACCTACACCCACACGCACAACCCCATCGCATTAGGACTAGCCGTGCTGAACCTGGCCTGACTAAGTAAACCTACACCACACACGTAGACACAACCCATCTCATTAGGACTAGCCGTGATGGGCTGGCTTCACTGAGTAACCTACACCCACAACGCACAAAACCCATCTCATTAGGACGGCCGGATATGTGGCCGTACTGAGTAAACCTACAACCCACACGCACAACCCAATCTCATTTAGGAACTAGCCGTGATGAGGTGCCTTTACTGGTAAACCTAACCACTAAACTGCACAACCCCCATCTCATAAGGACTAGCCGTGATGAGCTGGCCTTACTGGGCAAACCTACAACCCACACGCACAACCCCATATCCATTAGGACTGCCGGATGAGGTGGCCTTCACGATAAACCTACACCCACCCGACACAACCCCATCTCATTAGGACTATCCGTGATTAGCTGGCCTTACTACTTAAACTCTAACCCACACGCACAACCCCATCTGCATTAGGACTAGCCGTGAGGGGCTGGCCCTTACTGAGTAAACTACACCCACAGACGCACACCCCCCATCTCATGTAGGACTAGCCGTGAATGAGGTGGCCTTACTTGAGTACAAACCTACAACACCCACACGCCCACAACCCCATCTCAGTAGGACTAAGCCGTGGATGAGGTGGCCTTACTGAGTAAACCTCCACCCACACCACAACCCCATCGCATAAGGATCTACCGTGATGAGGGTGGCCTACTGAGTAACCTTACACCCACACAAAACAACCCCATTCATTGAGTATTGGTATTTATTAGCCGGCCTTACCCATTAAAACCTACCATGCCACACCTCACACCGACCCCATACCCCACACCCCATACCTTCACACCCTCACCCTCACACCAACACGCCCACAAACTCTATTGCTTTGAAATGTAGGACATGGCTTCCTAAGGGGACATGCTTCTTGAAATGAGGAAGCCTTGCGGATGAGACTTCGAGGTTAGTACACATGGCGTCACGGATAGAGTTGTGCGGAAAATGATTGAGATGATGGCACCACGTTGCCTTCCCTACTATCTTGGCGTAGAGTGTATGGTGTTGCAACAGTCGACAATTTTGGGCGGAGTTGGTGCAAGCTTACATGAATAGAGCTAGTGAGTTGTAGATGCATGGGGGAAAACTGGCAAGTTCTGATGGTATAATTTTACGAGGCGGCGCTTGTCTTGTACTTGTAACTGCAGGGGTTTGGAAGGGGAGGGTGGTGTACAAGGTCAAGGTAGATGATCGATAGGGTTTACCCCCCCCCCCCCCCCCCCCCCCCCCCCCCCCCCCCCCGCCGGCAGGAAGGCGCCATATACGAGAGCTCTTGTCTTTCTAACTGCAAGGGGTTTAGCAGAAGGGTGGGGTAGAAAGTTGGGTAATGTGGAATGAGTGGATCGAAAGGTTTTACCTTAACCCCGCCCCCCCCCCCCCCCCCCTCCACACACACACACACAACACACACGCCATCACACCGCTATGATCGCGCTAAGTACTAGCGGCTCTTGTCTTGGTCACAACAAGGGTGGGCATAGTGCATTTTGACTTCATCTAAAGTAGGTTACAGGTAGCCATAGTTTCCTATTTTCAACTGCAAGGCGCAGCTTTCTAGCAGCTCCCTGACTCTCTTTTCAACTACGGCATCAGCTTCTAAGGGAGAATCCTGGGATCTCTTTCAAGCACGAGAGGGTCTTCCTAGTGAGATCCCTTGCTCTCTTTTAAACTACGAGTAGCAGCTTTGAGGAGATCGCCTGTGCTCTGTTTTCAATTCAACACGGCAACAGCTTCTAGGCACTCTCCCTGCTCTTTGTCTTCGGCAGTAACATTCGCAGATTGTATCGAACATTGAGGATAAAGTTAGTAATCGATACGCCTGGTGGGGCGTGGTGTTTTAAGGAGCCGTCGTAAACGCGGTAGGAGCGTCTCCACCTCACATGGACAACTACATCGCTGGTGCCGACACCTCTGAACGCCAAAGCGAAACCTAAGGGGATCAACCCACCGACTCTTTCGTTCCTCTTAGTCAAGTCTGTCTACCACTAGACCATTGTAATCGCTAAGAGGCTATCCAAGGTAGGGACCTATCTTCTGCATACAACGAGTGCTACGTTTGAACTTGATCTGGGTTACATGTTGCGTAAAGCCGTGTATCTGCTCGCCTGTTCTTGGGCTAAGTCTTCCGCGTTGTCCGACAAGACACATTGCAAAAGTAGTATAAAGCTGTTGAGATCACATGTCGAAGACCCGATTCTCCTGCATACAGAAGAGTGCTACCTTAAACTTGGTTGCTAGTGCTTTAGCCGATAATGGTGCTTCGACTCTCTTCAGTAGGTAACTAACCGAATATACCACCATTGAGACCAAAATAGTGAATATGATCTCCTTGCATACAACTATGCTCCTTGAACTTGATCCTTGTTATATGTTGCTTTGCTGTTAAGGCTGGGCTCGCTCGGCTTCGGTGGACATACCGAATCCTTATACAAGGCTTTTAGATTAATTTAGAGATCCGATCTACATGCATACAACTAGTGCTTCCCACTTCATCTTGTTTACCATCATGCTTGCTTCAGAGCCGTAAGGGACTCACTCGCTCGCTCTAGGCAGTGTCCTCCAGCCTACTGCGTCTGCTCGCGCCCGAAAAAATTAATATACTCAATTCCTTATGGAAAAACAAAACAAGCACGGGCGTAAAGGCCATGGACTCTTTAAGACCCCATTTGCTAAAGGATAATACAAGACCTCGGGTGTTGCTCAAGCGCTGTGGACAAAGAGCTGTCAGTAAGGGACAATCATTAACTAGCATAACTCCAAACACCATACGGAAAATGTGTGCGGAAATAATGTGAAAGACGAAGAACGTCGGGGTACACTAAGGTGAAAAAACTCCACCACCACGGTGGTGCCAGCCCCCCGCCGCGCAACACGGATCTCACATCAGGTAAAATAGCCCTAAAGTGAGCAACCAAAAAAACGGGGACCAAGGGAGACGGCAGGAAACTCCTAATCTCAAGGCAAACGCTATCCAATCACATGCACCTCCACAGCTAACAAGGGGCAGAACAAATCTATGCTAGTCTCCATGGTGTCGGGGGAGATAAGGGGAAGAAGCTCATCACCTCGGCGGAGGCTTAGTCCGGAGGAATGGCCATCCGCTATAGTTTGCCCTCAAATCTGAGAGTACCGTGACGTTATTAAAAGGCGGTTTTGTAGTAAATAATATACCTGTGTGTCGAATAGCCAAGATCAGATCTAACGTGACGGATGGTGTACACGGATATTCAGAAGTAAGGGTCAATTCCCAGAGTCTAATTGGTGTTGCACTTTTCCTGTAACCCATGGGACGCCAATCAAGAGAAATATTACTTTTAGTTATCCGTTATCTAGCTTGGCCCATCAAAGCATATTGATTATTCCTTGCTTCGGGTAGGCTTCGGGCCTTATTTTAATTCTTCATGCTTGCGTGCTTTCAGGACCACTAAACACACCAAACCTTAATGTAGAAGGTTTACACGGGAAGATCAAAGTAAATGCGGAACAAACCCATAATAAGAGGACCCCGGCCGGAAAAAAAGGTGTCCCACATACTTGGTTACATGCTCCGCCTCTTCTAGCACACATTTTCACTCTATGTGGCAACTCGAACTTGGTTACATAGGTACAAACATGAAGGAGCCATCAAGGCAAGTATGAGTCCATTTAGGGCGTTTAGCAAGTTGAAACCTTTAGAGGTTCAACTTCAAAAGGTTTAAGCTAATATCTTGACATAACCGACCTAAAAACACGCTAATAACGGGTTTTTTACCTTTAACACCCTCCAAGATTAGAACTACTTAACACTAGTTTAGCACTCGCTTGAAGTTAAAACCAACTCGTCTTAGATGCGTTTAATTGGTAGGGCTGCCGCCAGGCCTCAGGCTAGCTGTGTGCCTCACGTGACTGCAGTACCCTGCAGTACCATCTCTATGCTATATGATTGCGCCTGTTGCAACTATAGCAACTCTCCTCTATTGAGCCTATGCCGTTGTAACAATCTTACCTTAACAGTTATGTGCCCATCTTTGTTAGACGCAACGAAGAACAAGCCGCTGATTTCCGCCGTTCGGGAATCAGTTTCCCCTCTGACTTGTCGAAGGCCCGAGTTTTTAACTAAGCACCTGGACTCCCGTGCGGATCCTACTTCCCGCTGCTCCGCCTCCGCTTCTACCAAGAATCCTTGGACTGCCACTGCGTCCTACGACTGGAGCAGCAAGAGCGCCCACAAGTCACCGAAATCTATGAAGTGATTATAGGACGACGCCCTCACGAGACCCACACAGTGCTGTTTGATCTCAACGATCATTGTCTCTACGACTCCACTTTAGAGAAGCTTTCTGTCGTCGAACTTGCCGGGCTTGGCAACGTCCACCCCCCGTAATCCGCTGGATCCCTTTGGATCCGATTCCCACACACACTCCATCCCCTCTTCCCCTGCCTCCGCCTGCGTGAACTCCCCCTATCCCAACACTCCGACCTACACGCCCAAACTCCTACACAGAAACCTCCACCATGCAACCGTCCCGCATATTCACCATCACCGGCAAACACCTCTACAACTGGCGCTACGCCAGGCAGACTATCCTTCTCGCCCTTAAATCAGATAGGGATCCATGGCCATGCTTCTCGACTGCCAACAGGCGTGGTCGCTGGCGAGCCTGCCGACTCTGATGGTTACCCTGCTGATGACATTACTTACCCTGTTGTTGCGGTGATGATCCCAGCTGTTCCGGCTCGTGGTGTCCCAACCAGGCTCTCCACCTGGAAGACAAGAGGCCTTCAAGATCATCATAATCATGTACAGATCCGATCCAGCAGGCCATTCATGCTAACACAGTATGGCCACTAGACCTTAAGTTTTCTAGATGCCCTGTACTCTGAGGAAGGCAGCAGGCTAGCTAAATACCACCCTGACTGCCATAATGGGATTACGTATGACCTCCACTGAATCCCTGCAGACATACCCTCTAGGGCAGCTGATCTGTACTCCCAGATTCCCAGATACAAAGGCACCCACACATCTCTACCAGCACCTTCCTAACCTCATTGTCAAGACTGAACTCCCAGGGGCCATTAAGGTACTTGTAAGGTACTTTTTTCTCTGAGTATGATGGGTACATCAATCAGTTCAACACCCCACTGCTATCACCACCTTTGCTCTGCTCCAAAGTTCCCTCTCAACACTGGTGCTTAGTGAACAAGTTGACCCTGCACCATCTCCTGAAGAGGCTGAGATGGCAGCTGCAGCTTACAGGGCCAGGAAGCCATTCAACGCAAGCACCTCCCATTCAGAGACAGGACCATCCCTACAAGATATATCTGCTGAACTGTGGGGGAATAGGCCATAGCTCCAGAGACTGCACCAGTGAGGACACTGACCTGGCTTTCAGGCCAGCTGACGCAGATGAAGCTGACCATGGATCTAAGTCACTCCCAGAACAGATCAGGAGATGACAAGGACCTGATGACAAGAAGACCCCCAAGAAACCAGTGACAGGAGGCGTCTAAGAAGATACCCAAGCAGGGGACGCCATGCCCCACTTGCTGATTGTGATCATTCCACCTCCACTCTGACAGTGAAGGTGAAGAACACAACTCCTGTCCTCTGGCACTGGATGAGGACAACCTCCAGCCCATGAGATTTGCTACACCAACCAGAGGCAAGTCTGTTTTCATTTGCCTGCCACCTGACCTCCTGGCTAATACACAGCATTCTTTGGACAAATAGTGCTGAGATGAATGCACTATAGAAGATGGAGAAGTTTTACAGGCAAGCAACTGGACAGAATGGATCATAGATACTGCAGCACCTCTCATACAACAAGTAAAATCTCCCATCTGCATGACATTTAGGAGACCTCCAACAGCCTATTAGGCTGCAGCTGGCAGATCAGAACTCTCCCCTATACTCTGCAAGCAGATAGGAGAAGCCAAGATCAAGGCCATGGCAGGACTCTGTATCATCCTGAACATGTACTTCTTGCTGACTGCAACATGCCCAACATCATTACATTCATGCAGCCACCAGCCTGTGCCCAGACCTCCATTTCACCTGTCCCAAGACCCAAGCCACACTCTCCATCCCAGACCATCTGTACAAACTGCTCCTCTCATGCCCCAAAAGGCATGGACTCTACCTTACCCAAAACTTCACCGTCAGTCCCGCCAGTAATCTCCTCTCCCTGTGGACCCTACCATTGCCTACATCATGATGGTTACCAAGCCTCCATCAACTCACACTGACCTGAGACAGGGCAGTACCCACCCACTCATGAGACCTCCCCCAGTAGAGCTGATCAAGACTGCCAGGTTCCCCCCCCTACTTTCTGATCCATCTGCACACCACACTGTTCCTGAGATAGGGCAGTAGACCCACCCACTCTTGGAGGCAGATACAGACCTTCAGGATATCCCCTCTACTTCTGATCCATCTGCACCCACACTGATTCTGAGATAGGGCAGTACCCACCCACTCATGTGGAGGCAGATTCAGGACCTCTAGGATTCCCCTCTCATTCTGCTCCATCTGCACCCCCTACCCCTGCAGCCTACCTGCAGTTTCCTTGCACTTTCTCAGCAGCCTTTCTGCTACTTAGCCTGCAGCCTACCTGCATGCCACTTACCTATCCAGCTACCCCAGAAGACTGACATTTCTTTGAAAACCCCTGCTGAAGTGATTTCTCCCTTTCAGCTACTAGAAATTCTCAAAGTCTCCCCAGTTTAATATTTAATTTCTTATGCCCCTCAGTTAATTCCAGAATTCTTGAGCTCAAAATCCTTGAATTGGGGGATGTTATTGACTGATTTATATTCAGTCTCTGATCGGCATAATGCACACCGGTACCTTTCCCTCCTGTACCGTGTGCCTGCCGCCAGGCCTCAGGCTAGCTGTGGCCTGCACGTGACTGCAGTACCTGCAGTACACATCTCTATTCTATATGATTGCGCCTGTTGCGCTTAATAGCATCTTCTCCCTATCGAGCCTATGCCGTTGTAACAATCTTACATTAACAAGTGCTCCCGTCCATAAGTCAAGGCAGGAGTCCCCTCGAAAGCCAGCTTGTTACAAGATAATTTGTCAATGCAGAAACCAACCATGGAGTAGGTAGGTGAGAGGGGCCCGGGGTGGCAGCCGTGCTCAACTTTTAGATGAGACTCGACGCACGTACCGGTAGTGAGTCTGTAGTAAACATTGCACGTCCACGTAAGGCTTTACTAACGACACATGGGAAGTTGGATGCACCTTCCAGCCATCGGGCATATATGTACTCAGGGTGACGAGTCTACCACCCCCAACCTATGCCTCTACCCTGAGTCTACCACCCCCACCCTATGCCTCTACCCTGAGTCTACCACCCACACCTATGCCTCTACCCTGAGTCTACCACCCCCCCACCTATGCTCGACCCTGAGTCTACCACCCCCAACTCATGCCTCTACCCTGAGTCTATCTACCACCCCACCCCAACCTATGCCTCTACCCTGAGTCTACCACCCCCAACCATGCCTCTACCCTGGTCTACCACCCCCAACCTATGCCTCTACCCTGAGTCTAACCACCCCCACCCTATGCCTCTACCTGAGTCTAACCACCCCACCCCCCCTATGCCTCTACCCTAGTCTACCACCCCCACCTATGCCTCAACCAACAACCTACCACCCCCAACCTATGTCTAACAGAGGACTTCCTGCCTAAGGGATTTTAACGAGGGCGGCCAGGTGTAAGACGGGATTGAGTGCTGTGTGCGAATTTCGCGATCCAAAAAGGTACACAGCGTATTACACGTTGTACTGCAACGTTGCCAAGCGGCAATGTTGGAATATCCCTAGACAGATATCCCAGCTCTATTCTCTAAGCTGGCGGCGTAGCCAAATTGGTCGTCTGAGAGCAATACCGACTGTCGTAGGGTCCCGGTGAGTGTCGAAATCGTCCTACGTAACTCACATTCATGTTTCCGGTGATCTAGTAGTGTCGCTCGTTGTCTTGCTTGCTTCCAGCGTCGTTCTCAGACGCAGGTGGGCAGATCAAGGATTCTTGGTATGCAGCGCAGGCAGGTATGCAGCGGAGTACAGGAATATTCCTCAGCACAGAGGAGTCATGTGCTTGTTACAAACGTGAAGAACTCCTATAGGTGCTCTCACGAGGCAAAGCGGAGTTCATGTGAGGGGATAGGTCTGAATCCGAAATCTAGTACAAAGCGGTTTTAATACAGACGGCTGTTCTTCCGTTAGCGTCTAAAGATGGGCGCACAAACCTGTTCATGTAAGATTGGTTCCCACTGCATAGGCTCGATAAGAGGGTAGAAGAGGCGTTTAAACAACGCAAACAGAGGCGGCAATCCTCATACAGAAACTGGATACATATGTTACTGCAGGGTACTGGGGGGAAGTACACGTGGCAGTGGCCACAGCCTGCCTTTGGCCAGGCGGCAAATAGCCACACCGGTCACCGGCGTAAAGGTAGCGAACAAGGGAGGGAAAAGAACAGATATGTAGTACAAGTGTTCATGGTGGCCGACTCCATAGAGCTCAATATATAAATCCGTCATAACAGATTGAGTTCCTTGGTAATCATCATGATGTAGGCCATGGGAGGATCCACCAGAGGATTATGGTATTGACTGGGAGGTTTGAGTGAGGTAGAGTCCATTCCTTTTTTAAAGAGGGAAGTGCTGTAAGGAAGCATTTGGTACCAAAGAGTGGCGTACTATGAAGATGGAGTAGCAATCGTAGTAGCATAAATTGGTCTTTGACATGTACATTGGAGGGTCTGGGCAAAACAGTTTGGTGGCTGCTTAAATGCTAATGATGTTGGGGCATGTTTGCATCAAAAAAGAGATACACTGTTCAGGACTGATCAGAGTTTCTGGCGTGGCCCCTGTACGCTCTTGGCCTTCCCTATCTGCTTGCAGAGGATAGTTGGAGAGTCTTGATCTGCCAGCTGCAGCCTAATAGGCTGTTGAAGGTCTTGAATGTCATGCAGGTAGGAGATGTTACTTGTTGCATGAAAGTGTGCTGCAGTATCTATGATCCATTCTGTCTGCGGTTCTGCCTGGAAATCTTCTCCATCATCTTCTATAGTGCATTCACATCATCATAGCCCTTATAATGTCTCAAAGAATCTGTATCAGCCAGGGGGTCATGTGGCAAGGAAAATGAAACAGACTTGCCTCTGGTTGGTGTAGCAAATCTCATGGGCTGGAGGTTGTCTTCATCCAGTGGTCCGGGGCGAGGAAGTTGTGCTCCTCAACACTCACTTCAGATGGGAGGGTAGTCGGAGTTGAGGTGGACTGGTCACCATCAGCAACATGGGCAATAGGCTTCCCCTGCTTTGGTCCTCTCCTGTGGCGTTGCCCCTGCCTGCTCTGTCATCACTGCTTGGTCTTCACTTTTCTTCTTGTGAGTCTTCCTGTTCGTTAGAGTCTTTTTCATCTCTAACGTCTGCTTGGAGTCCGAAGGTGACTTAGATCCGTGGTCAGCTTCATCTGAGTCAGCTGGCTTGACGGGGCCAGGTCAGTGGTCCCCTCACTGGTGTCAATCTACTGGAGCTTTGGCCTATTCCTCCACAGTTCCAACAGGTCATCTTCCTGTAGGAGCTACTCCTGTCTCTGATAGGGAGGTTCCTACTGTTGAAAGGGTCTCCTGGCTATGTATCTGCAGCAGCCATTTCAGCCTCTTCTGGGGATGGTGCAGGGTCAACATTGTTTCACTAGGCACCAGTTGAAGATGGCACTTAGGAGTGCAGCAAAGGTGGTGATTGCTGTGTGGTTGAATTGGTTGACATACCCATCATACTCAGGGCGAGAGTTCAGTCCTTTGACAACAAGGTTGAGGAATGTGCTGGTAGAAACGGTGTGGGTACCTTGAATCTTGGGATTTGGGAATACATATCAGCTGCCCTAAAGAGTTATGTCTGCAGGGATTCAGTGGTAGTCATACGTACACCAAGTAGGGGCAGTCAAGGTGGTGTGCTCTAGCCTGCTGCCTTCCTCAGAGTATAGGGAGTCCAGAAACTTGAAGGCTTAGTGGCCATATCTGTGTTAGCATGAATGGCTGCCTGGATTGCGTCTGACACACCCGATCTATGAGCATCTTGAAAGGCCTTGTTGTTCTTCCAGGTGGAGATACTGGTGGGGACACCACGAGCCGGAACAGCTAGATCAGCACCCCGCAACAACAGAGTAAGTAATGTCATCAGCAGGGTAACCATCAGAGTCGGCAGGCTCGCCAGCGACCACCCGCCTGTTGGCAGTCGAAAGCGATGGCAATGGTGTCCCTATCGGACTTGAGGTCGAGGAGTATATGCACCCTGGCGCAGCGCCAGGTGTAGAGGTTGTTACCAGTGAATATACGGGGAGGTTGCATGGTGAGGTCTTCTGTGTGGGAGTCTTGGCGTTGTAGGTCGGAGTGTTGGGATAGGGGGAGTTACGAGGGCAGGGCAGGGGAAGGGGGGATGGAGTGTGCTTGTGGGAATCGGCGATCCAAACGGATCCAGCGGATTACCGGGGGGTGAACTTTGCCAAGCGGCAATGTTCGACGACAGGAGCTTCTCTTAAGCTGGGGTCGTAGACAAATTGATCGTCTGAGATCAGATACATCGCTGTGTGGGTCTCGGTGAGGGGCGTCGTCCTATACTCACTTCATAGATTTCGGTGACTATTGGTCGCTCTTTGCTTGCGCCAGTCGTAGGACGCAGTGGCAGATCCAAGGATTCTTGGTAGGAAGCGGCAGGCGGAGCAGCGGGAAGTAGGATCCGCACAGGGAGTCCAGGTGCTTAGTTAAAACTCGGGCCTTCGACAAGTCAGAGGGGAACTGAATCAACGAACGCGAAATCAGCGGCTGTTCTTCGTTAGCGTCTAAAGATGGCGCACATAAACCTGTTAATGTAAGATTGTTACAAACGGCATAGGCTCGATAGAGGAGAAGATGCTATTAAGCGCAACAGGCGCAATCATATAGAAAAGAGATGTGTACTGCAGGGTACTGCAGTCACGTGCAGGCCACAGCCTAGCCTGTGGCCAGGCGGCAGGCAACAACGGTACCAGGAGGGAAAGGTACCGGTGTGCATTATGCCGACTCAGAGACTGATATATAAATCAGTCAATAACAACTTCCCGAGGAGCAAGTCCTTGCACAATTGTACGTATGTTTACCCGTCCAGGGGTATGCCAAATAGGCTAAAGGGACTTGCCCAACCGTATAGGAATGCCTTAAAAAGAAAATGCAACTGATGAACTGACTCCAACAATCATTTTACCGACGGAGGCCGTGAGTTCGTGCTACAGTGACAATTTAACCGTTATTTCTACAACAACTAAAAAAGCATGGGCGCGTCTCAGACGCAGACTTCGAAACGTGTCTGCTAATCGAGTTATGCAATGGATTGACCCACCAGGAATTATGGCGTAACTTACATAGTCATAGGAGTGCCCTACACACACATACCTATTGGGAGTGCCCCACTACCTCTTCAACAGCCATGGGAGTGACCTACCACCTAAACAGCCGTGGGAGTGCCCCACTACCCCCCGTACAGCCATGTATGGGAGTGTCCCCCCCCCCCCCCCCCCCCCCCCCCCCCCCCCCTACACAGCCATGTATGGACGGAAGTGTTCCACCACCACCCACACGCCATGGGAGTGACCTACCACTCCTACACAGTCATGGCAGTTTCCTGCCACCCCTACACAACAATGGAGTGCCCCATCATCACCAAACAGCCATGGGAGTGCCCCGCTAACCCCTACTCAGCCATGGGGATTACCCTACCACCCTTACACAGCCATGGAGTGCCCTAGTCTCAGTATTTCCCATGCACTACCTCGTGTGTGTGTGGGATGTGTGTGGGGGGGGGTGGGGGGGGGACTACCCCTACGGCCCTACCCCAGGCCCCTACCCCCTAGCAGAGGGGAGGGGTGACACGAGGAGGGGGCCCTTCGATTTTGACCCAGGCCCGCTATGATAGGACTTCAAAGGGTCGGGAAGGGAAACGCTGCTTCGAACCTTCGAAATTTCGTCTTGTCAGACCAACCATTTCCCCCATGATCAAGCATCTCTTCTGGGAAACTTCGCGCAGTTGCAACTCGGTATTCTAGTCCCCATGGACTCACCTCCGGCTTCTTCGGTGGCCACAGATGAAGAAAAATATCAGAATAACAAGCTGGACGATTTTTTCTTTGCCCCGAGCTCCTGCTTTTAACTTGCCGATGGGAGCAGCAGCCCCTCAGATATAGCTCGCAATGGCAACGAGATCAATCTGTCTAAAAAATTGTGCCAATCGGCTCCCGTACCTGGTGCTGAAGATGCGCTGATGAGCCCAAGGGATTGCGCTGCTTGGAACTCGAGCTCTCTCAACCACCTGCTCATTATGGCGCTGTTCTGTCCAGCGCAGAAATTTTGGTTTCCGGAAAACTGTCTGGACGTGTCTAGTGATGAGGCTCAGCCCTGCCTGGCGTGGCTCCCTCGTCTACCTGGGAAACCAACCCACCCGTGCGCGAATACAAGCATGTGGCGAAATGGCACTGTCTGCCAACACAATCAAATGAGGGGCGCATGAGGCTCCTACCTACAGCCTACGCAGGTTTTGCGCAAAGGCAAGTAACGGCACGAAGCACCATGAGCCGATACGCGTTGGCTGGCCACTTCATACCGAAACCTAGGAGGATCAGAAGGCCGGGAAATTAGTTTCTGGGGGGGGGCAAGTTGAAAGCGACGAAGTTTTATTTGCAACCTCGAATAATCGAAGCTTGCGAGAAGCTGTTCCGAAAGGCACCTCGCCCTTCGAAACCCTATCATAGCGGGTCTGGGGTCAAAATCGAAGGGCCCCTCCTCGTGTCACCCCTCCCCTCTGCCCCCTAGCATCTGCGAAACCCCCATCTAAGAACGCGGACTACGATACCATCTTCCGTTGCTATCGTGGATCTGTCACTGATCAGTTCAACGTGGTACTCCTTGCAACTGACATGTAGGAGAGATCACCCGTAGGGCGGCGGGGACGGTATAAGTTTAGTCGGCAGCAGCTCTGGCAAACCGTCCTGGGAACACGAGTTGCAGTCGAGTTGCAGTTCGCCTACTACTACTTTTACTGCTGCTACTGCAAGATCAACCCACGCGTGGGTTGGCAGAGCCCCCTGCAGAGGTCTGACGTGGGCCCACGTCAGACCTCTGCTTATCTGCAGGGGCCTCTGCCAACCCGCAGCAGACACGCGGGGCCCGAAACATGAGAGTCCGATTACGAGAGCCCATAGCAGCTTTGAGAAAGGGTGGCGCTGGAGTGGTGGCACAGCTGAATCGATGGGTGGCAATCCGCCCCTGTTCCGCCCCTACGCATGTAGCACGCTCGTAGTTCGAAGGGTCACGAAAGGTTCCTATCCTCGACCATGCTACAACTTTTCTGAGCGACAGCGCGGCGTGCTGCAGCAAACTTCCGATTTTGTTTGTGTTCAAGTCGACCTTCATGACAGGAGGGTTGCAATCGCGATTGCAATCGGTCGATCTGCCTCTGATCAGTACGACGTGGCACTAGTAAGAAGTGAACTAAGACTGCCAACTGTGATGGAGTGACAAGTAGGAGAGATCACCCCTGAAAGATAGGATGCGCCTCGGGGCGCGCTATAGTTTGGTAGGTCGGCAGCAGCTGCTGTAGCTAGCACCTTCGACGCGCGGGTTGCAGTTCGCCTGTAGTCGACCGCACGAGTTGTAGTTCGCCTGTAGTTCTGCTTACCTGGACTGACAGCGAGGACGCTCCATTCGCCGGAGGATGTTCAGTATAAATTCACCGACTTGCGACGATGAACCAGCAAGACTCATTCATTTGACCTAGCATTGCAACTCTGCAGTGCACATAGTATCGGGGTCCATCTCGTGACCGCCTGTGTGTCAGTCATTCATCCGACAGCTTTGGTCATCCAAGGACGTCTGACATTCGAAGCAGCCAAGCTGTGTTTCCCCACCCCATCTGCCGATTTGTCCAGCCAATCTTCCAGCATACGACCCGCTTACCGACGTACCCCTCTCTCCGAACTTACCAGTCCCGCCTGTTAGGTCATCACCATGATTTCGTCCTGCCGCCTGCTTCTGTGCACCATGCTTGTGTCGCTGCCGCCCAAGCTGGGCCCAAGCGCCCAGAGTTTAATCTGCCCCGTCAAGCCCGCGGCAAAGGTAGGGTCCCTTGCGATGCTCAAACATCCCCTCTTGACCTCGTCAAGCTGCGAGCAAATTTTCCGAGAGCAGATTACTGCGAGTCCAGTAGGGCACCAGGATGATGTAACCCTCCTCCTCCTCCTCCTTCTCCTTCTCCTCACCTTACCCCCCCCCCCCCCCCCCCCCCCCCCCCCCCCCCCTTCACCACCACCACTGCCACCATTGACCCTGCTCCCCTCCCCTCCCCTTCCTTCCAACAGCAAATGCACCCACATTCCCTCACACCATTGACCCCTCCCCTCCCTCCCCTCCCCTTCCTTCCCACAGCCATTGGTTAAGCCCTTGGAGGGTGAATGGGAGAAGTTGCCAGTGAGTATGGCATGAGCATGGCCGAGCTAAATGCCGAAATCAGCAGGGACAATGACATATGGGTTGACCAGAAAGGCAAGCTCTTCTATGCCTGCGAGAGCCTACATGATTATGACGGTGGGCGCCACCACCATCACCACCACCATCACCACCGCAGCGTCCTGCAGGAGGTGGAGAACAGCCCCGCCAGCCGCAGTCTCTTGGCCCAGCCCTCTATTGCTAGCGGCAACGCTTTCAACCTGCACTCCCGCCCTGGAGCTGCCTTGGTGAGTAATAGCTACGATTATTGCCTAGTGCGAGTTGCTCTGCCTTTCATTCTATATCCCTCAGGTTGCTGGTTTGTGAGGACCCAGTCTGACCCCACCTGTCACCTGACAAACACCCAGCCTGACCCGACCCCACCTGACACCTGACAACTGACAAACACCCAGCCTGACCTGTTCCCACCTGACACCTGACAACTGACAAACACCCACCCAGCCTGACCTGATCTGACCTGACCTGTCACCTGACACCAGGAAAACACCCAGCCTGACCCCTCTCACCCGTCCCTGACCCCCCTGACTTCCCCACCCACTCCAGGTCATATACTTGGACTTCACCGGCACGGTGGTTGATGATGCTTGGTGGATTGAAAGCTACTTGGGAACCACGGGGTCCATCACTTGCCCTCCTTATGACATTGACAACAACCCAGGTGTCTTCAGCACCACTGAAAAGGATCGGATTATCAAGATCTGGCAGACTGTGGCCGAGGACTTTGCTCCTTGGGATGTGGACGTCACCACAGTGGTGGGTAACCTTCCTCTGCTATGTGTATACCGTATATGTGTTTGCAGTCCAGGGGTAGCCACTTAGGCTTAACGGGATGTTTATATCACCACAGTGGTGGTCAACCTTTCTCTGATATGGCATTCCTCCCTGCTACTGTTTATATATGTGTATATTACAGTCCAGGGGTAGCCACTTATGTTCAAGGGACTTACCCGACCTCAAACAATCAAGATCAATGCTATATGTTTAGGAAGGGCTAGTTAAAAGGAACTCATGGTGAACTGGTTCCCAACTAGTACCCTTGACAACCAGTGTTTGGAATGATTGAGTGCGACCCGTCTGACCATTACATCCACCCACATCCCTCAACCCATCTGACCACTTCCTCCACCCATATCCTCATCCCGCATCCTTCCACCCACATTCCTCCATCCACATTTCTCCACCCATCTGACCACTTCCTTCACCCATATCATCCACCTGCATCCTTCCACCCACATCCCTCCACCCACATCCCTCTACCCACATCCCTCCACCTGCATCCTTCCACCGACATCCCTTTACTCGCATCCCTCCACCCATCTTACCACCCCCTCCTTTCACCCACATCCCTCATGCAGGACCCTGGCATCGAGGCACTGAGGAGGATAGACAGCGGTGATATCAACTACGGCATGCGTGTCATCTTTGGTGCTTGCGCGGAGATCAAGAACAAGTGCGGCTGTGGTGGCATTGCTTACCTAAGCACATTCAGCGCGAACGTAGACCGGCCTGTATTTGTGTTCAACACGGGAGCATCTGGTGCTGCTGAGGCTGCCTCTCATGAGGTCGGCCATGCCTTGGGCTTGAGCCATGACGGCACCTCCTCTGTCGGGTACTACACAGGCCATGGGTCTGGAAACAATGGCTGGGCACCCATCATGGGGGTCGGATACTACCAGACCGTTGTCCAGTGGTCCAAGGGAGAATACGCGGATGCCAACCAGAAGCAGGATGATATTGTCAAGATTTCAAGCTACATCCCCTTGCGTCCTGATGACCATGGATCTAGCCCTGCCACTGCTACTCCCCTCTTCCCCAGCTCCTTTGGATCAGTCTCTGTGTCCACAGAAGGTGTGATCTCTACTGCTGGTCATCTGACTACTTCACGATTGATCATGCCGGTGGTGCTATTTCTGCTGGCCTGACTGGAGTCAGCTACAAGGCCAGTGTGAATGCCCAGATTCAGTTGTGGGATGGGGCTGGCATGATTGTAGCCTCTGCACCTGTGCTTAGTCCTGTACAGGGTTCTACTCTTCAGGCATCTGATCACACTGCAGGCACCTACTACATATCTGTCACAGGCGTGGGCTTTGGTAACCCCCTCAACACTGGGTACAGCACCTACGGCAGCTTGGGACAATATTGGATGGATGTCAACTATGTAGCAGCAGGTTGCATCATCAATGGTGAATGCGAGTCTTTTGAGGATCAAGTGTCTTGCCCTCAGGACTGCCTCATCTCTCCCCCTCCTGGAACCCCTCCAGGAACCCCTCCTAACACCCCTCCTAGAACCCCTCCCGGAACCCCTCCTGCAATGCCTCCTAGAACCCCTCCAGGAACGCCTCCGGGAACCCCTCCTAACACCCCTCCTGGAACCCCTCCAGCAATGCCTCCTGGAAACCCTCCCAACACCCCTCCTGGAACCCCTCCTGCAATGCCTCCAGGAACCCCTCCTGCAACCCCTCCAGGAACCCCTCCTAACACCCCTCCTGGAACCCCTCCTGGAAACCCTCCAGGAGACCCTCCTGGAACCCCTCCTGCAACCCCTCCAGGAACCCCTCCTAACACCCCTCCTGGAACCCCTCCAGGAACCCCTCCTAACACCCCTCCTGGAACCCCTCCTAACACCCCTCCTGGAACCCCTCCTGCAACCCCTCCTGGTAACCCTCCTACAATGCCTCCTGCAACCCCTCCAGGAAGCCCACCCAGCTGCAACTTCAACAACATTTGTGAGCTTCACGAGACGGCAGCCCTCTGCCCCAGCGACTGCGCGGTAAGCTTCTGCATTGTTAATGATGGTGTGTGCTCTACTGCCTTGGGTGAGAACTGCCGCAACAGCAATGACTGTGCTGGTCAACTCAGACGTCGCAAGAGTGAGCGGTTCTGCTGTGGAAGCGAGACCCCCTGCTCTGATGGTCGGTGCACTGAGAACGGCCGTCAGTGCTATGATACCACCCCCTACTGTGGGGATGGCACTTGCATGTTTGGCATTGAGGACACATCCAGTCACTATTGCATTGCTGATTGCAGCCAAATAGTCATCTGATTGCGGAGTTCTCGGTTAGCCCACAAGTTACAACAAAAACGGGTGACACATCAGTGAATTCGATATACTTGGCAATGGGAATACAGCCATTCACAGGTGTTTTGCTGATCGCAGCCAGATGGTGGCCTGATTCTGGTACACAAACACAGTCTCCACTGTTCCTTTTGGGGGCTATGCGTAGCAGCTTCTAGGCAGCTCCTTTCACACACCCTTGGGCCAAACCTTAAGCTATCTAGAGTGTCTGAAAGCTGATATGACAGGCATTCAAATGCAGTTGATGGCTTTGGGCTTGCCCCATTGGCTGGCTAATGGAGCTGTTGGGAAAATGCCACGTGTAGCACAACAATGAAACAGTGGCAGCCTTTCAATCATTCATTCGGTTGTATCTTGCTATGGACTCTTCAAACGGTCCGCATTCATATATTTCTTGACCCGGTTTCGATTCATATTCATTGGATTTGGCCTTCAGGCTTGCATTTATGTTTCTATTGACCCCTATTGTCAATAATGTGTTTCGATTTGGTCTGTATCTACTTCAGATATTTTGGCTACTTCTGTCACTTCAGCTACTTAGGCTACCTACTTTGGCTACCTTGGTTACTAGGCAATAGGTCTTGAGTTATCTTACTTGGGTTCACACGAGTGGTACTTCCCTTGCCCCCCTTGGTGGCTTGGCCTCCTTGCAGCCCTCGGCGGCCTGGGCCTCTTGCTAAGTGGAATAGCCTTTCTGCAAGGGGCCAAGCTACCACTTTCAACATAAAACCTGAGGCTGCATTCATGCATTCATAGTGGAACGTGGCTTCCAACTTGGAGGGAGCTATTTACTGGCTTTGGCAGCAGTACAAATCAAAATGCAGCTTGCTGCATTTAAAAAAGGGCGTTGCATGGCGGATTCATTGAGTATTAATAAATAATATATAGATAAAGAGCCTGCTTTCCCCGTGCATATGCCCTTGATGAGTGGGGGCACACACATTTAGACATTCAGAAGGCCGACAACATAAGCGCCTCAAATGTGAAATATCATCAGCTGTCAGTCGCGGCTGTCATGGCTGCAGATTTAAACTCGCGAGCCTGCTAGTCAAGACAGCCAGACCCAGTTAAGTGCATCCGTTTGTGGTCTGAAAGAGAGCAGAAGTTCTTACACATGTGGTCTCTCTTTGACATGCACACAAGTGCGGGAACATAATGAATCCCAATCCCTTCATATAACCCATTCCAGTCTTAGTGATACATAGTTTCCACAGAGTGTGTACTGAACTATTTTTGTCTTACACATGGCTACTGTGTAGAATTACCTATGATCTTTGAATACAACAGGGAAGTTAGTAAGGGTAGTAAGGCAGATACATCATTCATCATAACACATGTGTTGAAAGACATGCATGAGTGCAATGGACTGGCTCGTGTATTTCTAGGCAGATTCACTTATCATCAAAACACTTGTGTTGAAAGATATATACAGGTGCGATGGTATATTCCCTATCTTGATTGCCACTCCTACTCTTTTGTAGAAGTGGAATTCGAACTGAATCCTCTGAGCCGCTGGCTTGTGTAGGCAGACCCACCTCCTGGGGTAAAATACCTTTCACAACTAATTATATATATATATATATACATGTCTCAAACATTTGAGCAAGCATCTGCTGGTCATACTTTAGTTCATTTATGATGCAGATTCTGTGTCCTACTCTCCTCCTTGTCGTGGAGGCTGTGCACATGGAACTACATATATATATATATATATATATATATATATATATATATATATATATATATATATATATATATATATGTACGGTAGCCCGTGTGGCCGGTGGCCACACCTACTCTCACAAAGACCCCCCCCCCCCCCCCCCCACACACACACACACACACACAATACGTTGCCCGTTTGGCCTTTGGCCACGCCTATTTGGGGCTGGTTGCATAATGGTTTACACTTGAAGCCCCCCCCCCCCCCCCCCCCCCCCCCCCCCCATTCACACACCACCACCACCAAACCATTATCCGACCCCTCCCCCTCCCTCCCGTTGGCCACACCTGTTTTGGGCTGGGTTGCAAAACGGTTTTCTCTGTAGTGCATGCAACTTAAAACATTGACGGACTCATATCCCTTGCGATGGTCTCCCGTGTGCACCCACAAGCACACAAACACCACCGTACTCCCCCACCCCCCAGTTATCTCCACCCCTACCCCCTACCAACCATGTACCCTCGCCCACGAACATTCTCCCTTACTCTTCCTGACATATTTCCTGACTCCATCCCTTCCCCCACCCCAGCCATCCCACCAGCCCCCACCCTCTCCCCCCTCTCCCTTTCCCCGCATATAACTAAAGCTCCTTCTTACCGTTCACGCATTCAGTTCGCCCGAAGAACAATCCTGTTCACCGCAACTGCAACCGAAGTCAACTCGATCTGAGACTTGGAAATATCGCTAGGTTGATCCATTCAACTTTGCCGCGTGCTCGCTATTGCACAATGCACAGCGACGACATGTTACTCGATGCAGTGGGAAGAAGTTGCAGTCAAGTTGCTGATTTGAGATGTTCGCTCAAGTTAGGGCGAGAATGCTCAGCGATATTTTTCATTCGGTCAACTTTGATGCGTACTTGCTATGGCAAAATGCGGATTGACATATTTCTCAATGCAGTGGGAAGATTTTGCTGTCAAGTTTGTGACATAGGATGGATGCGATTCGGACATTTATGACAGGTTGGCTGAGTCACCACGTGGCCTCCCGTAGTGCGCAGCGACAGGTCTCTTGACGCAAGGGAAAGGTCTTGCAGAGATGCAGGGGACAAAGCTTGTAGGAAGACGAACAGTAGCGCTACCGTAATCAGGTGGATGAACTCAGGCGGGAAAAGGAGAAATTGGGCGGGATGCGCAACAGGTAGAATACGCAGGAGGCGAATTCGCAGGAGGCTAATCAGGCAGAAGTTGAAGCAGGAGGGATTAAAAGCGTGAATTGGCTGAGCGGGAATTGGCAGGGCGGTAATAGGCTGGGCCGGAAGTCGGTTAAGTCGGTTGCGCGATGACACCACCACCACCACGACCACGACCATGATTTCTTTATTTACATTTAGGCTGAGACATCACAGGCCAGAAAGCTCATCCAAATGATATTAGATCCAAAATATATCATGGAACTATATATATATATATATATATTTATGGCCTATGATGTCTCAGCCTGTAATACCGGTATCATTTCGAAATCTCGGATCATATATTCTTCAACTTCGACTTGAACTAACATGAACCCATGTCTCCACTCCACAGGCCACCAGCCAGCCAGCAATTTGACTGCCCGCCATCTTTGGCAGTAACATAATAATTCAAGTCTAAGCTTGACAATACAAATCTACTGTATCCTTTTGCCTATTCCTAGTCCCCCGTGCGATTATCACGGATACCAGGGAGCATGCTAAGCGGATATGCATTTGTGCTGTAATAGTGAAGCAGTCTGTCATCCACCGTTGCCTTTTAATACCCGTGCAAATCGTACTTTGCACTTCACAACCTTAATAAAGGAACTTGCCCAACCGTTACAAGAGTTGCTACCACGAAAAGGCAAAGCAAAACGAAAACGCAAAGCTAGTATGTGCCAGTGCTACATTAATCTCACATGCTCAGTGCGAGGCCCCAAGCCGAAACCTGCGGAACTTGAACTTGGATACACGGCTCCAGCCTTTAAGGCTGCTCGCCATCTTCGGCAGTAACATACCGTAATCAATTCAAAGAAAAGCATTATTTCATGCATAGCTGCTAGAAGCTGCTTGTAATAGCAAATATGAAGATTTGATTGGTTTGTAACATTTTTTCCCAGTCAACTCTGGGCTGTTCACCGTCTCCTGATACCAAGCCCCCCCCGTGCAAAACTAGGGCAGGGAGCACATTAAGCAGAATACCGGTAGACATTTTAAACACTTGTCAAGGTCCAGGTCTTCCCATGCATTGCTGCTAGTCTTTGAATTTGAATCGTTACATGGTTCTTCAGCCAACTCTGGACCGCTCACCTTCTGCCAACTTCAAGTCCCTCCGATATCCACAGAAACCAGGAAGCACGTTTGTGGGATCTAACGAGACCCACCACGAGCCACTAGGTGGCGAGGATCACGCTGATCCTAACGACCATGTAACTACCGACTAGTTACCAGAGTAGCAGCAACCCTATCTTCCCGCCCGGTGTCCCAGGGTAAGAAAGGGCCCACGCCTGAAGAGAAGAGGGTTTAGCTAGGTACTTCACGACGTACCTAGATATCCTCTCGGTCTGGAAGCAGGGATCATTCCCTTGCCTTGAGGTTACTCACGTACACACACGAAAGGTATTATATGTACTACAACGCTAAGAAGATTGGGCAGTGTAAATACTAGCTACCAGAAGCTGCTTGACGTAGCAATAAATAAGAACGGGGCGTTATTTTACTGTAAAATCTACGGATTTCATCAAGGAAAATGTATAGGGAAATCTGGGACCACGTCGCCCCCCCCGCCCCCCCCGGGGACCCCCCCCCCCCCCCCACCACCAAAGGGCCACCCAGTTGTCTGTTGGTCGCGGTCGCCCCCAAGAACACTCTCCCGGGAACACTTTTCGGGGTATCGTAAACCTTCCTGGTTGGAAACCCTGTTTTCGGCGATCTGCTATTACCGAGAAAGCCCTCAACCGACCGAAAAGTACGCGCCCGTTTATCCCACGGGCTGGTGCGCAGTATACAACCCGTCCGGAGTTTGGAGATACTCTCCAACCTTTGGGATTCGCGCCGAAAGTCTACATTTCAGACGTTGCTGGTGTTCGCTATCTGTTAAAATCTCTTCATTGAGGGCGATTTCTACGTTTAAATTTCGGCAGTTGCGTCTAGTGAGTTCGCTGGTGAAGCACTATGCAGGAATCAACGTTTCTGCTCCAGCTATTGCTTGAGCTCAGTGCGCCAGACATTAGCACTGCTTCGTCGGTCGATTCTATCTTGGATAAGTGCAGTAAGGGCATTCACATGCTCCAGATCAAAGGCCCGCAGTTAGATCTTGGTTCATCCGACTTGGCTGAAACACTCCTGCACTTAATCTACATGCGTGGCTCCTTGGCCGTTGCCTTCGACCATTTGGGGACACGCGGGAAAGACAGAGCCGTTTACTTGTCCGCTGCGCTGAAAGATCTGCATGCTGCAGCCCAGCTGGCGAAGTGGCCTGAGGAGCAAGCACATATCAGCAAGGTGTGTTGTCGGTTGTTTGTTACAGTCCATGGGGTAGCCAATTAGGCTAAACGGACTTGTCCACCCTCAAGTAATTAAGGTAATTCTAGATTCTCTGGAGGAACTATTACCAAGCACCAAAAGATCTGCCTCCCAACGGGGGGGTTCGTATATTGCGGACCTGACTACATGAGATCGATCAGGTACTCTTACTGAAGCTTTAAAACCAATTTCAATTTTAAGTTACTAGATAATTACATTAAATTGTCATAGGCAGGCCAGTGTTGACCCAAACCAAGCCAACAGCACAACTTCCAGCCCCCCCCCCCCCCCCCCCCGCACACACACACAACTATCCTCTTTTAATATACTGAATGTAGACATACGTTTAGGAATCACATACTCTAATGTATTAGTATGATCACTGATTGATTGGCAATATATATAAATTATATATACATATATGCTACTGTCATGCATCAGGTCGTTTTGATGCATGACCGAAGCACTTTCGTAAGATTTTCTCCGCCTAGCCTTCTGAATCCTCGGTGGCACTGGTTTATGTAAGGGGTCCCACTTGTAACCCATCCATCCATCCATCCATCCATCCATCCAAAGGCTGACTCATGGCAGCCATGTAACCTATCCATCCATCCATCCATCCAAGGACTGACTCATGGCAGCCATGTAACCTATCCATCCATCCATCCAAGGACTGACTCATGGCACTTATGTAACCTATCCATCCATCCATCCAATGACTGACTCATGGCACCCATGTAACCTATCCATCCATCCATTTGCCCATCCAAGGACCGACTCATGGCACTCCACCTACTGGGCCGTGACAAGGAGGCTGCCGCAGAAGGCAGGGAGCTGGCCGGTCACCTGCTGCGTGCCAAGGACGCAAAAGAGCTCACGGCGGTAAAAGGAGGGAGGCAAAAGGGCCTAAACAGCAAGAAGGCAGGAGGGCCCATAATGAGCACACCTCCAGAATTCCATGCCATGTGCACGGAGCTGATTGCTATTATTGACTGTGCCGAGGTAGAGTCCGAGGTGGAAGCAAAGTCCAAGGCTGGAAAGACAGCGCGTGCTAAGGAGCTGTACGACAGCGCCAGAGCTCTCATGGAAAGGAGCCAACACGCCCAGGCTGCAAAAGCTGCTCAGGAGAGCGTTGACCTCCTACCCGACTGGACGGAAGGGTATGCAATGCTTGGTCAGGCTCTGGAAGGTTCAGGTGACTTCAAGGCAGCTTGCAACGTCTATGTCAATGCTCTGAAGCGTGATTCTGTGAAACACAGCTCTCTCATCCCGGCCTTGCAAGCAGCTAACAACATCGCCAACCTCTTCTCAGATGAATTCATGGAACATATCCTATATGACAAGAAATGCGGGGCATGTGGGGCCTTTGACGTCCCTCTCAATCAGTGCACCCGCTGCAAAAGTGCATGCTACTGCTGCAGGGAGCACCAGAGGCAGCGGTGGCCGGAACACAAGCTCGTCTGCAAGGCTCTGGAAGAACATTTACAGGACAAAGCTGATATCCTTGAAGGGTGGCCTGTAAAGGATGTACAGCCCAAGGTCCCAGTCACAAGAATGACTGAGCTCAGTTCTTGGGGAGACGTGGATCGCCACTTTCCCTTCAGCCCCTCTGTGCCAAGAGGCATCGCCCGCTACCTGCGCTCACAAGTCATAGCCCCCTTGAGGTAGGTCAGACCACCATGCTTCAAAGTGTCCACCGACCACCATGCTTAAAAGTGTCCACCGACCACCATGCTTAAAAGTGTCCACCGACCACTATATATACTGCCACCACAGCCAGCACAGCCACCACAATCAACACCACCATCACACCTAGCCACCCATTGAACTAAGAACATCTCCACCACCACAATCATCACTGCCACAACCTCTACTTCACCACAACATCACTAAGCATCAAAACTTAACCAAGCGCCGTCAAAACCAGCACCAAAGCAACACCTACCATTAATCGTGCACCACAACCAGTACTCCACCACTGATGTGCAACCAAGAGTCCTCCATTACTGGTGTGCAACCATCCAACAGTACTCCACCACTGATGTACAACCAGCAGTACTCCATCACTGATGTACAACTAGCAGTACTCCATCACTGATGTACAATCAGCAGTACTTAATCACTGTTGTGCAACCAGCAGTACTCCATCACTGATGTACAACTAGCAGTACTCCATCACTGATGTACAATCAGCAGTACTTAATCACTGTTGTGCAACCAGCAATACTCCATCACTGATGTGTCACTCCAGTATAGCATCATGGCAAAAGCTGGTTGCAGTGCGTGCGTGGTGCTGGACTGCTGGTTGTGGAGATGTACCAGCACAACTAGCATCAGCACCACCAGAACCACAGTAATGGCATCATCAACACCAGCACAAGTGCATCTCCACAACCAGTGCCACCGCAACCTTCCAGCACTACGGGACCTCCACCACTACCACCACCTCCACCACCACGCACCGCCATCCACCAGATCACAACCACTGCATCACCACGCCAGCACCACCACAACCAATACCACTAGATAGGTTACCGCAACTAGCGCCTCTAAAACCAACACTTACCAATCCACCACCACCTCTTCCCCATCCTGTCATAACCCCTCCAACTACCACTATATATAGCCTTCCCTTGCCCACGCCACCACCACCGCCACTACCATCCCAACACTACCATCTGACCAACATCATCTCACCAACACCAACACCACAATGACTTCCATCCCAGTACCTCAACCGCTACAATCACTGGAGCTCCAACACCAACACGAGCACCGCTTAAATTGCAGCATCAACACTCTCGCCCTCATCATCACCACAACACCACCACCTCCGTTCCTCAGCTCCTCACTATAGAGCTTTTCTTTTCAGCTACAGCAGATTCTAGGCAGCTCCCCTGACTGGCTAGTCAGCCGAACCTGATGCTACCTAATGCACCTTGAAGCTGACACAACCATATTCCCTGTTATGTTGACATCTTGGACCAGTGGGTGGCTCAGGGAGCTGCCTATCTAGAAGCTGCTACTCGTAGCAAAAAGGAAAAGCTAAGTTCCTCACCACCACAGGCCTCCCTCACCACCACTACCACCATTACCCACACCACCACCACAGACCTCCCTCACCACCACCACCAGATCTCCCTCACTGCCACTCCACCTCCACAACTAACAAATGCACCAGGTTGGTGGTGCTGCACAAAAGCAGCAAGGCAGTGGAACGGTACATCGACAACTTGGGTCCACCATTCGCTTGACCACCGTCAGCGCACTGTACCATGAGGCCCGCGTATCCACTGCTACACCGCCTCTCACGCAGCCTGACCTGTGCATGTTCTATCACCCCGGTCTGCACGACACCACCTACCCCTGGTCACCCACTCTGAAACATCTGACTGGGGTCCCTTGCGTCTTCACGTCTTTCGACCGTGACGACTATGATGAGGTCTTGGAAAAAGCAAAATATTTTGGTTCGCCAACATTCCACGGCCCTGCCCCGTTTCCCTCCCCTTGGGCATCTGGCTCCAAGCTTAAGGACAATTTTCTGCGCCGATCAAACTCTTTTTGGATAGGCTTTGACAAGCTGGGAGATCCAACACTGCAACTTCAGAATATGATGATGGAAATGATGGCCAACCTACCTGGTGTAGATGCGCCACTGGATGTGGCAAGAATAAAGGAAGCGAGGGGTCGGTTGGCCCAAATGATGGCAAACCGACGCCTCGATTGAGCTACCAGGACCACCACTGGTGTATTTTGTTATAGTCCATGGGTAGATTAAATAGGCTTTGCCAAGCTGGGAGACGCGACACTACAACTTCAGCATTCGATCATGGGAATGGTGGCCAACCTACCTGATAGAGACACGGCTTCACTTCAGCATTTGTTCATGGAAATGATGGCCAACCAAACCAACCAACCTGATAATGACACGACACTGGATTTGGCAAGACTAAAGGAAGCGTTGGCCAACCGATCCCTCGCTTGAGCTACCAGGACCACCATTGGTATTTGTTTTTACAGTCCAGGGGTAAGCCAAATAGGCTAAAGGGACATGCCCAACCGTGACAGTTGAGGGGCCAAAACTAGGGGTAGCCACTTGTTGGCTAGCCACTACGACCCACCCAATCATCTATGCACCAATATCTGTGATATCTGGATACCATCTAGATACCGTAGTATCTGTTAAATATCTGAAATGAATTTGAAAATGCAGATATGTATCTGCATACTACCGTTTTCAGATATAGATTCGGTCCCCTGAGTTTTGTTTAGTTGTGCAAGGTATTTCACCCAAGGAGGTGGGTCTCCCGACACAAACCAGCGACACCGAGGATTCAGTTCGAATGGCGTTGCCACTCCTACAAAAGAGAAGGAGCAAGAGTAGTATGATGTTACAGTCCAGGGGTAGACCAAATAGGCTAAATGGACTTGCCCAACCATGACAGGAGGGGCGAAAAATCACTGATGAACTGAACCCCAAACAATTGTTTGAGTGCCACCCACCCAGTGAAACTCAACAAAGGGACAGGCCAACAACCAGTGGTGGTCAACCACCGTTTATTTTGTGGTCTACTCATGACAGCTTCCCACCAGCCAAGTTTTTCCAATAGCCAGCCACTGGGTCGAACACCAAGCTTGCAACTGCATTGGAATGCCTGTCATGTCAGCTTTCAGATGCACTAGCTAGCTTCCAGGTTGGCCCAAGGACGGGGAGAAGGAGCTGCCCAAAAGCTGCTATGAGTTGCAAAACAAAAGTGCCAACAACATGGAAAGCAGCAGCAGGCCACTAGGCCAGGTCTCAAATGGAGGGGGGTAGGGTGTGTGGGCTAGAGCACCAGTTTATTTCTGCAGCACCTTACCGAGACACACTGCTGACAGATGAGCTCAAACTCATTATACATCAATCTATGGTACCGTGTAATACAGTTACTCCAGGACTCCAGGCAGCTCACTTCAGAGGATCCAGGACCTCATGTTAAGGACACAACAGCGTAAGCCGGAGCTAGCTATAGTCAACGTGTAACAATTTCAATTTCAATCTGTAGTACGCCTTATTACGGGTTTTGAGGTTGAGGTAGGTGGGCCAGCCCGTTTGCTTGCGCTGGGGCCAACCACAAACCCAAACTCGTTAATTTAATACTTGACCCAAGACAAGAACACCCATTCCACAGCATCCGGGTGGGGGTGGGGGGTCTTCCAACCATCCTCAAAATCAGTAGGTGCAAGCAATAAAGCAATGCGGCAAAAAGTGAGAAATGTGAGTTCATGGAGTCAATTCATTTCATGTTGATGCCGTATGATCGTAGATTTTCTTTTCAGCTAAAACCAGCAGCTTCTAGGCAGCTTCCCTGGCTTGCTACCTAGCCAAACCTAAAGCAAATTAGTGCAACTGGAAGCTGACAGAAGCAGATTTCCAGTACTTATGACATATTTGGGCTTTGCCCAGGGACTGGCTCAGGGAGCTGCCTAGAAGCTGCAATACGTAGCCGAAAAGAAAAGCTAAGCGTATGATATAGTTGACTACTTATAGAACTTGAACATGAACTTGGTTATATGGCTCAAGCCTGTATAGCTATCCAGCGGATGAATTGGATTTGGGTTTTTAAAAAACTTTGTAATTCGTACCTCGAACTTGAGAATTTGGCCTTAGAATTCTGACATTTTGGCCTGAGAATCGAGAATTCTGGGAATTTCTAGGAATTCTGAGAATTGTCGGGAATTTTGCCTGAAAAAGTGAAGGCACAAACTGCTTACTGAGAGACCCAAATCCAAATCATCCCCTGAATGGCTGTAGTGCTGCAAGTAGTTTATAACTTGTATATCTTGAACATGAACTTGGTTACATGGCTCCAGCCTTTAAGACTGAAAGTAGTTGAGTATTTATATAACTTGAACTTGTACTTGGTTACATGGCTCCAGCCTTTAAGACTGCATGTAGTTGAGTACTTTTATAACTTGAACATGTACTTGGTTACATGGCTCCAGCCTTTAAGACTGCATGTAGTTGAGTACTTATATAACTTGAACATGTACTTGGTTACATGGCTCCAGCCTTTAAGACTGAAAGTTGTTGAGTACTTATATAACTTGAACATGTACTTGGTTACATGGCTCCAGCCTTTAAGACTGCATGTAGCTGAGTACTTTTATAACTTGAACATGTACTTGGTTACATGGCTCCAGCCTTTAAGACTGAAAGTAGTTGAGTACTTTTATAACTTGAACTTGTACTTGGTTACATGGCTCCAGCCTTTAAGACTGAAAGGAATTGAGTACTTATATAACTTGAACATGTACTTGGTTACATGGCTCCAGCCTTTAAGACTGGAAGTAGTTGAGTACTTACATAACTTGAACATGTACTTGGTTACATGGCTCCAGCCTTTAAGACTGCATGTAGTTGAGTACTTTTATAACTTGAACATGTACTTGGTTACATGGCTCCAGCCTTTAAGACTGAAAGTAGTTGAGTACTTATATAACTTGAACTTGTACTTGGTTACATGGCTCCAGCCTTTAAGACTGCATGTAGTTGAGTACTTTTATAACTTGAACATGTACTTGGTTACATGGCTCCAGCCTTTAAGACTGCATGTAGTTGAGTACTTATAGACCATGCTAGCTATGTTGGTGAGACTTGTAAACATTTGATCATTTGCATGAATTGTAACAACGGTTTCAGTTCATTGGTTATTTTTTGTTATAGCCCCTCCTGTCATGGTTGGGCAACTCCTTTACCCTACTTGGTCTACCACTGGACTATACCAAATACCGAGCATTGAGTTAGATTATCTAATGTGTACTTGCTTCCGGGTCCTCTGTCGTTCTCTTGTGATTTGTTAGGGACCAGGCCAACAAGTACTCGTTAATCCAGCAGCCCCTCCTGATGGATAGTCTAGAATCATCTGGATTATTCGAGGTTGGGCAACAGGGCAAGTCCATTTCGCCTTAGCTGTCTACTTCCTGAACAAACAAAGTAACAAACTAACAAACAATCAATCAATCGATCCATCAATCAATCAAACAGGCAGGCAGGCAGGCCATAGTTGACCCAGGTCAAGCCCGATCTGTAACATTCGCTTAGCCCCCAACCATTCTCAGGTAGGAAATCCCAGGGCACAAGAAAAATGGAAGTAGACGTTCAATCCAAAGAAGCGAGAAAGCAAGAAAGTGCATAATAGTGTCCACCAAGTACATATATCTTGCGCAGGATAACCTGGGGTGGGGTGGGGGTATCCCCAGAGTCGCCTTCAGGCTGCTCAATGCTCACCGAGTCACCTTCTGTGGACGGCAGGCCACTCAGTTCGATGCACGCTGCACGGGGATCCGCATGGACATCCGGCAGGTCATCCGTATCCGGCAGGTTATTCGCACGGACCTCAAGCAGGTCCACTTTGACTCCGTCAAGCCGCGGGCAAATTTTGAGTCCAGTAGGGCACCAGAGTAAATGTGATCATCATCATCATCATCATCATACCCAGCTCCCCACCATGCCATGGACGGGATTCCCAGGTGGACCTGGGCATGTCTTTAAACCAAGGGATACACATATATGATTGCATTCTGTACAAAAGAGTGTGGTGACGTAGCGCGTATACCGCAGACAGTGAGCAAGCTGAAGGCTGGACGTTTGTACCGGTAACAAACCGATCCAACCCCGACCACCCCCCTGAGGTGGGCTTGACCCTACGTCATTGGACAACCGTTTACTCTTCCCTGTTATTTAACCCCCTCCTCCCAGCGCATCTCTTGAATTTTCGGTCCTCCAGCCCACACCACCGATAGTATTTGACCCTGGCTCGCAAGACGACACCTCTGGTAGCGCACACTTTCAGCCCGCACAACCGCGCCATGCAACCGATATGCGCAGGTGCTCCAAAACGTCTAACTCGCCATGGTAAAGCGGGTGGCAGGTCCCAGAGCACGTTGATGGCATCGCACCGAACACAGGAACGGGTCCCGACTTCTCAAGTTACGGTTGGCCGTGCGCCACAGAGTCAGCATCACTCAGTGGGGGGGATGCCTCTGAGCCAGACCCTATTGGTTTGTTCCAGGCGCCACGCACGCCTGGACAGCCTCAAGCCACGCTCCCTGAACGATAAATTAGACTGCGGCCACACTCCACAGGAGCTCATCAGCAGAGATGTGGAAGGCCAGGTGAATGAATAGTGATTTGGAAGTTTCATGTTTGTGTGACCATGTATTCATGTATCTGTCATATACCGTATATCATATATATCGTCATTCATCATCATGCATCATCACATATCATGATATATTATTGTATATCATCATGTTTTATGTATCATCATATACACCATCATAAATCATCTTATATCATCTTGTATCATCATATATATCGTCATTCATCAGCATAGATTATCTTACATCATCATATATGACCATATCTCATCACATGCCATCATATATATATAGTCGTGTATCATCAAATGTCAGCCTATATAATATTGTAGAATTAAATTATCACTGTAGCACGAACTCAGGGCCCCCGTCGATTAAACGATTGTTTGGGGCTCAGTTCATCAGTGCTTGTTCTTTTTAAGCCCTTCCTGTACGGTTGGGCAAGTCCCTTTAGCCCATTTGGCCTACCCCTGGACTGTAACATACACACATACACACTCAGCCTATATTACACGATATCGTCATATATACTCATGTATTATCACGGAACATCATATATGATATATCTTACAATGGAATGCATATCAATTAAAAAAGAAACATCATGTAAGTACTCCCTATGTCTGCCATGGTGACTTTACCCAGCTGCGGCGAATGAAAGGGTCCCCTTAACACCACGCCCCTCCAGACGTTATCTTTTGTTCTCTTTCATGTTAGTACTCTCTGATTAATGGCATCTTGTTGGCGCTAGCTGGCGTATTTCACAATCAACATTATGTAAGTATGCACTTGCTAATAGCCTTTTCGAATAGCATATAATTATCTTGATTATTTGAAGACGGGGAAGTCCCTGTAGCCTACTTGGCTACCCCATGGTAACTGTAATATACATACACTTAACATGCAATTAATCAGTGGTTTTCTTTTCAAATCTGAAAGTGGGTTTCTCCTAGCTTTAAGGTTTTAAGCCTCCCCCAGGGACAGCGTTTTGGTGCTTTCTATAGCTTTTTACAGCTTTTTGTAGCTTTTTAGGGCAAAAAGAAAAAAAACTGTTTTTTACTTTTCTATAGCGATAATTTCGCTAAAACGGGGTCAAAACTAACGATCGCTATATATAGCGGAAATAAACATCCCTGCATTTGCATACATACACCCACACATATTCACAACCGTATTCCACATTCATCCGTGTTGGTGTCAGTTTGATCGGCCTAATGCATTTGTCCTAGTCGGCATCGAGGTCGACCAAGATGAGCCAGAGCAGCCACTGGTGCGCGAAACGTGCAGTTTTTTCACATGCAAGTGCGCTATTTTGACAGCGTGCATTCTTTGAAGGCAGCTGCGCTTTAGGGGCAGTAAAATAATGGCAAGTGCGCGAAACGGGCAGACCAAATTTACAGAATGTAGTACCCTGATTCACAACCGTACCCCACATCCATATTAATCTTGATCTCATATTATTTTAGGGATAATATTTATACTGTTTATTCAGATTATTGATTGTTCATTCAAAATATATATTATTCCACCTAATGTTACATGCATGAGAACTTCCATATATTTATAATTCCACCTAATGTTACTGATATGAGGACCACCTTCCTATTCCAGGCTCATATGTTGTGGACTGGAAACTTTGTGTTCGCATTTGAGTCTGTGTTCAAGTTGGTGTTGGTGCTTGTGCCTGTCTGTGCGTGTGCTTGTGTTTGAGCTTGTGTCGGTGCATACACCCACACACGCCATACACCAATACACCAATACACCAATACACCTATTGTTACATATATGAGGACCACCTTACTATCTCAAGCTCATTTGTTGTGGACTGGAATTTTTGTGGATATCATACTTCACTTTCTTGCTTTCCTGCTTTCTTGCTTCTTTGCCCCATTGCTTTATTACTTACCCTGTGATTGTGTTGCTTACCCTGTGATCGTGTTGCTTACCCTGTGATTGTGTTGCTTACCCTGTGATTTTATTGTTGTTTCTTACCCTGTGATTTTGTAGATGGTTGGAAGGCCCCCCTAGTTTTTGTGGAGCGGGCTTGTCTTGGGTCAACTGTGGCCTGCTGCCTACAACAATACAATGTACAAGATGTATACAATTGATTCAGGTGGCCGACATTGCCTTCTTACTTTCTTGCTTTTTTGCCCCATTGCTTTATTGCTTGCCCTGTGATTTTGTGGATGGTTGGAAGGCCCCCCCCGGTTTTTGTGGAGCGGGCTTGTCTTGGGTCAACTGTGGCCTGCTGCCTACAACAAAACAATGCACAAAATGTATACAATTGATTCAGGTGGCCGACATTGCCGATTTTTGTAGATATCATACTTCATTTTCTTGCTTTCCTGCTTTCTTGCTTCTTTGCCCCATTGCTTTATTGCTTACCCTGTAATTTTGTGGATGGTTGGTAGCCCCCCCCCCCCGGTTGTTGTGGAGCAGGCTTGTCTTGGGACAACTTTGGCCTGCCTATAACAATAAAATGTATACCGTAGGCGCAGGAAGTATTGGCAAATAGGTTGGCAAACGACCGTTTGCCAAACTGAATTAAACCAGAACTGAGCCAGCAGGGTGGGTCGTTAGCTGACTGGCGTCGTCAACTGTAGCCAGCCTATAACAATAGAATGTATACAATTGGTTCAGGTGGCGGACATTGCCGATGTGGACAGAACTGGCGAGCTGCTGATTTGGTTTTTCACGGGCCTATTCGCCAAGAAATCCAAGGCCAAGGAGTCAGGCTTGGATTGGGGGGCAGAAAGGGGGCCTGATCAAAAATTGGAGGCTTCCAATAGTACTAGTGGGAGAGTCACAGGTGAGACTGCAGTGTGGTGTGGTGAGGTGTGGTGTGGTGTGATTTGGTGTCGTGGGGTGTGGTGGGGTGCGGTGGGGTGCGGTGTGGTGTGGTTTGGTGCGGTGAGGTGAGGTGTTGTGTGGTGTGCTTCCCTTCCACGTGTTAGTTCCCAACAATTGCACAAAGCATCGCAGTCATATATGTATGCTACAGTTCAGGAGTATCCTAGTACGTGAAAGGGACTTGCCAAATATTTACATGGGGCTTGCTAAATAGGCTTGAGGGGCTTGCCTAGTGTTAGAAGCCCCCTTGAGATACTGAGATGGCAAGGTCAGCACACATGCGAGCAAGCATAAGCACACAATCACACCCCTCACATACGTCAAGACGCACATACACACAAATACATATACGCATACACACACATAAATACACATGTACACGTACACATTAACACAGGAACACACACATACATGTGCACTGCTGAGGGTGGGATGCATCTCATTCCTTGGTCACCAGGTTTACATGATGATATATATTTCTCTTCTGTCCCATACATCCATACACACCCATACACCCCATTCACCCATACACCCCATGCAACCATACACCCACACACCCCGTACACCCACACTCTCTATGCACCCATACACCCACACACTCCATGCACCCACACACTCATACACTCGTACACCTATACGCATCCAAATATACATGCACACTGTTGAGGTTGGGACGCGTCTCAGTCCCAGGGTCACCAGGTTTACATGATGACACATGTTTAATTTACATTCCAGCCGGTTAAGGTGTAGCCAAAAAGTGCTTGTGGTGGGTGCTAACAGGAGGACGCGCGCTGCCCTCCAACCCCCCCGGGGCTCTGCGCTTCGCGCTCTGCCCTATACTGTGCTACGCCACAAGACTGATATCAGGCTTGCGTCGCAACTTTTGCTACACAATCGGACCTACAGAAATCTGAAAAAGTGCTTGTGGTGGGTGCTAACAGGAGGTGTATGCTAAGTATGTTTTGTGTGTGTTCCATTCCAGCCTGTTAAGGCGTAGCCAAAAAGGCTAAATAGACTTGCCCAACTTCAATATAGGGAAGGGCTGTATACAAAACAAGCACTGGTGAACTGAACCCCAACAAATTGTAAATGACGTGGGCCCAGAGTTCGTGCTGTGCAGATGATTTAACTTCAAATTAAATACGATATATGTATATATATCTTCTGCCCGCATCTGCCTAAAACAAACTTCTGTTCCTGTTGCCCTGTTAGAAACGATCATCCTGGGAGGGGGCTGCTTCTGGTGCACTGAGGCATGCATGAGGATGCTTAAAGGGGTGACCAGCGTGACCAGCGGATATTTGGGACCAGAAACCTCATCAGCTCCAACCTATGAGCAGGTGAGTTGGTTGTTACGTTGACACTATTTCTTTTGTGAGCTACATGTAGCAGCTTCTAGGTAGCTTCTTTACTCTGTCCTCGTTCAAACCTGAAGCTAGCTAGCGCATGTGAAAGCTGACATGTCAGGCATTCCAACACAGCTGAAATCTTTTGCCTTTACCTAGTGCCTGGCTATTGGAGCTGCCAGGAAGCTGACATGCGTAGCCCAAAAATGAAATACAGGTATTGTATGTTGGAGGTCGGTTGACTGGGGGGCAGTTTTTATATTGGGTATTCTCATCGAGCTCTGGCCGTATGGTATAGCATTACCCAGCATCAATCAGACGGGGCTGCGGTTGCAGCCCTGGCCAGGTTCACAAATATCAAGACTTGCCGCCTTGGAAGAGGTAGCGACCTTCCCTCCGTGCTGTCGCGTGGTAGTCCAAGCTCAGGCGCAGTTGCAATATGCAAAACCAAATAAACCCAACATAGTAGCCATTCTCCAGAATGTACGGTATATGTAAACGTGAGGGCTCCTTCAATCTCACATCCTGTGGCAGCTCATACTAATTTTCAATTTTCAATTTTAGGTATTCTTGTCTTTTGGGTTATGAGGAGAGTGAGGTCATTTTTCAATGTCTTATTCTACTAGGTTGGCGTGCTGCTCTTGGATTGGATTGTCGCATGGTTTTTCAGACGAGTCTTGGCTGCTCACCATCTTCCAATACCAAGTCCCCCCATGCAATACCCATGCATTTCTTATTCTGCTAGGTTTGTAGGCAGCTCTTTGCTTGAGGGATGATTTTTCCCTGTCCGCTTTCTGAACTCATTAAGACGAGTATGATGGTAGTGGTGTTAGTGGTGGTGGTGGGTGGATGGGTGGGGGATGATGATCGTGATGGTGATGATTATGATGACAATAATGAGGATTGGAATGAGGATGGTTACACTTTTCCTGGTGCCTTACTGGACTCCAAATGTGGCAGCAGCTTGACAGAGTGAAGGAAGACTTATGTAGACTGAACAAATAAAATGGGTTCCCTCGCTGTCACAAGGCGCTTAGGCTTCATATTCATAAGTGTGTATGTTTTATTTTTTACTTCATTCTGATGCTTTGTGTTATTTGTTGTATGAAATTTGTTTCTTGTTCCGAGTTCTATGTTATTTGTTTCTTGTTTTTGTTTTGTACTTCTGTTCTTGTTTTTGTTGTGTACTTCAGTTCTTGTTTTTGTTTTGTACTTCTGTACTTTTTTGTTTTGTACTTCAGTTCTTGTTTTTGTTTTGTACTTCTGTTCTTGTTTTTGTTTTTTATTTCTGTTCTTGTTTTTTGTCCTCAGTTTTTGGCATTGTTTTCATTATATGTAATCTTCCATGTCATTTGTTTCTTGTTTTAGTTTTTTGCTTCTGTTTTTGTTTTTTGCGGTGTTTTGGCATTGTTTTATTATGTGTAATATTTCATGTCATTTGTTGCTTGTTTTAGTTTTGTGCTTCTGATTTTGTTTTTTGCGATGTTTTGGCATTTTGTGACCTGGGTACCACTGTACCAACTACACAACCCATAATCAAAACATGATTCACATTTAGGTGTACAATGACTTATCTGCGCTTGTACCACGGGACATGCATGGTATCACATATTGGCATGTACAACCCATACAGCCAAAACATTAAAACTTGACTCTCTCTCAGGTGTGATCCTCTTTTGTTTTTGTTTTTCAATGTTTTGGCATTGTTTTCATCTGTATTTTGAGCATGCAAGTCCTGGTTGTCTCTGTATCGCATATTGGCAAACACAGCCAAAACATGAAAACTTGATCCTCACTCAGTGTGATCCTCTTTTGTTTTTGTTTTCCAATGTTTTGGCATTGTTTTCATCTGTATGTTGAGCATGCAAGTCCTGGTTATCTCTGTAGGGGTGCTCAAAAGTAACCAGCCACGCGAGCATAAGTAACTAAACCACAATTGTATGGGCTTGTACTGCTCCCATCTCCTAGTCACTTAGACCCCAGGGTAAGAGCTTCCAGGTCTGGATAGGGGAACCCTATATCTAGCTTGGGTGGGTGGATGCTGGCATAAATGTGAGTGAGCTGTAAACTAGGGGTTGTGTTAGTTTTTAGGGTTTACAACTTTTAAATCTGGGGAAAATACAGGACCTGTTTATTTTTTCTTGGCCACTGTTTTTTCATGATAGGTGGGGGTAGGTTATTCTCTCGTGTGTTGCTCAGTTGTGCCTTACCACTTTCTGGTTGGTGGTGTCATTGTGTGTGACTTGTCACAAAGTGTGTGTGTGTGGGAGGGGGTAGGTGCTGTAACATCTGCAGGGCCAAGCTTTTAAAATGTTTGGGCCTCGGACCATAAACGCCTTTCATAGCAATAGACTGTGGGACTGAAGGGGTGGGTTAAACAAATCTTACAGAAGTGTAAAAAAAATAATGATTGGATAACAACTTTTATGCCACATGAAAATGGCAGAAAAGTTGGTGGTCCCCCCTAGCAAAAGAGAGGCATACATGTGCATTCAACCAGAGCCCTACAAACACAGCACATGAGCCATAGACAAGTATCATGGCGTGGTATGCTTATTTAATCAATCTGCTAGGGGTGTGAAATATAACTATAGAAGCCTTATTACTTTTGAGCACCCCTATCTGTATCACATATTGGCATATTGGCATATACAGCCAAAACATGAAAACATGATCCTCACTCGGTATGATCCTGTTTTTGCTTTTCGATGTTTTGGCATTTTGTGGTCTGTATGTTGAGCATGCAAGTCCTGGTTACCACTGTATCAACTACACAATCTATAACCCAAACATACTTCACATTCAGCTTGTCTTTAAGTATCATATTATGTCAATTGTTACATTCAGGTGTGCACTGGATTGTCTGAGTTTGTGGAGGTGGTTGAGGTAGACTACGATCCCTCCGTGTTGAGTTTCACTGATGTACTGAAGGTGAGGAGAAGGTTCATTGCAAGTTATAAATAAGTAAATGTTGCACCTTATGATGGGGCATGAGGTTGGGGGGGCCAGCCCGTTTGCTTGCACTGGGGCCATCCACCAAGGTTCAGTGCAAGCAACATGTATATTTGTAATTATGCCTATTTGGCTACCCCCTGGACTGTAACAACAGCACCCAACACCCAACACCCCACACCCACACCCAACACCCCACACCCCACACCCAACACCCACACCCACACCCAACACCCAACCACTCCAACCAGGTATTGAGGGTGAGGAGGATGTGGTTCTGCTGGGCAGGTCCCTTTAGCCTATTTAGCTACCCCCTGGGCAGTGTGTTTATGTTACAGTCCAGGAGTAGGCCAATTAGGCTAAAGGGACTTGCCAAACCGTGTAGGAAGGGCTTAAAAATACAAGTTCTAAGATCGTGTCGCAAGCGACACGGAAAATCGCTTTAGCAGTCACCGGCAGGGAGTTTCGGAAGTAGTGGAGAAAGTAGCTACTCGTAGCCGAATAGAGCTACAAACATTGAACAACTTTTGCAAGGATCTTGACCGCTGCGATGCTGATAACTCTAGTCATGCGCACTCCAACTAATAGCAAAACTTGTGGGTGCGGAGGTGGTCGGAATCGTTCAAACGCCTGGACATTTGTCGGACAGACGGACAGTGGACAGACAGATGGCGGAGAGAGACATGGGGGGAACTTAGGGCTTCAGGCCTGAATCCGTGTCTGCACTATACCTGCAGTATGTAGTCGCCGGCGGGTCGTTGCGGCTGTCCGGCACCCGAATGTCGTCGACTAGGTTCATGTCGCAGTCTTCACACTGACAGGAGGCGGACCATGGGGGGTCCAGAGGGGGGCTAAAGCGAAAATTGTTCAAACTGGACTTCTGTCAGACAAACGGACAGCGGACAGACAGACGGCGGAGAGCGAAATGGGGGGGAGCTAGGGCTTCAGCCCCGGGAACCCTGGGGGGTCCAGAGGGGGCTAAAGCAAGAAAGCACTGACAAGTATGTCTATTTGGGTACCCCTTGGGCAGTAATGTAAATATCTATTACTGGGTCGTAAAGTCTGAAAGCATGTTTGTATTGCCTACATATCTGTGTCAAAGCAAAACATATTCGTAGTGCCTACATAAACCTGTGTAAAAGCAAAACATGTTCGTAGTGCCTACATAAACCTGTGTAAAAGCAAAACATGTTCGTAGTGCCTACATAAACCTGTGTAAAAGCAAAACATGTTCGTAGTGCCTACATAAACCTGTGTAAAAGCAAAACATGTTCGTAGTGCCTACATAAACCTGTGTAAAAGCAAAACATGTTCGTAGAGCCTACATAAACCTGTGTAAAAGAAAACATTTGGGGAATACTGTAGATACGGTAGATAGTAGATGTATGCAATTGCATTAAATCATATTGTCTTAGACAGGCCATTGCTTATTCAAGACAAGCCTGCTCCATGCATCCGGTGAAGACTTTCTTAAACTGTGGTATGTTTATGTGTATTGTCCGTCTGTCTGTCTGTCTGCTTGTCTGCTTGTCTGCCTGCCTGTCTATCCGTCTGCCTACCTCACTTCCAAACTGGAGATCCATGGTGCAGTGTTGATAAGACTGGCGTCTTCTGTGTGAGCCGGTGCACCATTGGCAGCAGACGACTTGAAAAGGTCTTATCAATGGAAGCACTCCAGGATTCACGCATTTCATTGCCCACCTTATATTGTTCTGCCTATATTCAAAGCACAGCCTTCCTTTTCTGCTACGAGCAGAAGCTTCTAAGCAGCTCCATGAGCCAGCCGCTGGGCTTAGCCCCAAGATTTCAAAATTACTGGAACAATGATTCTGTCAGCTTCCAGGCGCACTACGTTACAATAGGATTAGCCGGGTAGCAAGCCAGGGAAGCTGCCTAGAAGCTGTTGATCGTAACTGAAAGGAAAAGCCCCAGTGTGTTCCAGTGAAGGGACAGCCAACTCTGGCTAATGGGATTTGCCCAATCTCAAACAACCAAGAGAATTATAAATTATTAGGAGGAGCTGATTATAATCTATGCCTGAAGAACTGGTCCCCAACGAGTTGTAAGCATACCACAGGGGAACTGAGTTGAGCTTACACTCGTCAAAGAAGTGCTTCAAGTGCGACGCATTCTCCACTGCTAGTTCCTTAACACCGATGACCTGCGGGTGGGGGGGGGGGGGGGGGGGGGGGGGAGGGTGGTACTAGTAATTGTAAGCATACCACAGAGGAACTGATTTTAAGTGCTACTTTGGTATCTGTTATGTGTATGTATACTGTGTATAAGCCGGGGGGCCATCAAAACGTATGTGGGGAGGCGCAAGCCGTTAATCGTCTCCGATTCGGTTCTAGGCCCCGAAACCGTTGAAAAAGTGAAGAGTGCCTAGGACCTGAGATCTGGGGGGGGGGTAATGCTGCCTTTAACAATAGAGTATATGCTATGAGGCTATGAATCATTATGCATCTGCTGCTGCTTCTGCTCCTTCATGCGTTTCAATTTGTTGTAAATAAAATTTTCCCTACTGCTCCATGTGTTTTTTTGCCGCAGTGCATGATCCCACCTTTTCCCCTTCTCCTCCTTCTCCTCCTTCATCTCCTCCTTCTCCTCCTTCTCCTCCTTTTCCTTTTCCTCCCTCTCCTGCTTCATTGACTTTTCAAGGTGTTGTATACAAACGGTTCCCAACTGCTTCAGTTCTTTTTCTACCACGGTGCATTGGGGGGTGATCTTCAGAGAGAAAAGCTTGTCTCGCCAAAGTGGAGTTGGGGGGATTTGAACTCCCAACCTCAACTTTCTGCAACAAATTGGTCAACCATTGAATACACGGTTTGATGATTCCACACATGTCACAGGGGTGTGCTGCTTCAGGTTTTTTGTACAGCAAACCCTAAACCCCAAACCCTACTGCTTCAGTTTTTTTACTGCAAACCCTAAACCCCAAACCTTACTGCTTCAGGTGTTTTTTAATGCAAAACCTGAACCATGAGCCCTTGAACCAAGCAGCTTCAGTTTTTTTTACTGCAAACCCTAAACTCTGAGCCCTAAACCCTAGTGCTTCAGTTTTTTTTTTTTACTGCAAACCCTGAACTCTGAGCCCTGAACCCTACTGCTTCAGGTGTTCTTTTTACTGCAAACCCTGAATCCTGAGCCCTAAACCCTACTGCTTCAGTTTTTTTTCCTGCAAACCCCAAACCCTGAGCCATAATTCCTACTGCTTCAGTTTTTTGTACTGCAAACCCTAAACCCTGAGCCCTAAACCTTACTGCTTCAGGTGTTTTTTTACTGCAAACCTTAAACCCTGGTCCCTAAACCCCACTGCTTCAGTTGTTTTTTTACTGCAAACTCTGAACCCTGAGCCCTAAACCCTACTGCTTCAGGTGTTTTATGCTGCAAACCCTGAACCCTGAGCCCTAAACCCTACTGCTACAAGTGTTTTTTACTGCAAACCCTGAACCGTGATCCCTAAACCCTACTGCCTCAGGTATTTTTTTCCGCGGTGCATGATCCCACCTCAACAAATCGTCAAGGGGATGATGAGGGCCCCCAATACAGATCGGTGGTGGCGCTTGGAAATTCAGATCAGAAGACAGACTATGATCAGGTAACAGTGTTGGTGTGATGACCTGCCCGTTTGGAATTGATGACCAGTCAGTGTGGAATTGATGACCTGTCGGTGTGAAATTTGGATCAGAAGACAGACTATGATCAGGTAACAGTGTTGGTGTGATTACCTGTCTGTGTGGAATTGATGACCTGTCAGTGTGAAATGTGGATCAGAAGAAAACAAACTATGATCAGGTAAGAGTGTTGGTGTGATGACATGTCAGCGTTCAATTGATGACCTGTCGGTGTGAAATGTGGATCAGAGGACAGACTGTGATCAGGTAACAGTGTTGGTGTGATGACCTGTCGGTGTGAAATTGATGACCTGTCGGTGTGAAATTGATGACCTGTCGGTGTGAAATGTGGATCAGAAGACAGGCTATGATTAGTTAACAGTGTTGGTGTGATGACCTGTTGGCGTGAAATTATGCCATTGTGTGACTGGCTCAATGTCTGTGTTTCTGTATCCAATCGGGAGGGGCGGAGAATAGGTGTGTGTGTGTGTGAGGGGGAGTGTGTGTGTGGCGTGGGATGGGGTGGGGTGTGTGTGAGGGGGGTGGGGGTGGGGTATCACCATAACCACAAACCTGGAACCACCAGCACCACCAGCACCAAAACCAAAAACACCAACACAATAACAACCAGAAAAACAGAAAGAACAACCACCACTAATCACCACTACGACCACCACCACCACCACGATCACCACCACCGCCACCACCATCACCACCACCACCATCACCACCACCGCACACACTCACCGCCCCCCCCCACCACCACCACCACCACCACCACCACCACCATCACCCCCCCACCATCACCCCAACAACCACCACCCCACCACCACCACCATCATCACCACCACTTCAGTCCTGTCGACAGCCAGAGCAGAACAATGGTTTGGTTCTCAAGGTGAGGTGGTGACAGAATCCATGGAGTCAGGGAGCTGGGCCTTCCACAAGGCAGAGACCCACCACCACCTCCACCAACACCATTACCACCACAACCACAACAACCACCACCACTTCTTCCCATTTGCAGGTTGTGTCAAAAGGCAGAGCAGAACAGTGGTTTGGTCCTCAACGTGAGGTGGTGACAGAAGCCATGGGTCCAGGGAGCTGGGCCTTCCACAAGGCAGAGACCCACCACCACCTCCACCAACACCTTTACCACCACAAGCACCACCACCACCACTTCTTCCCATTTGCAGGTTGTCTCAAAATCCAGAGCAGAACAGTGGTTTGGTTCTCAACTGGAGGTGGTGACAGAAGCCATGTGCCCAGGGAGCTGAATCTTCCACAAGGCAGAGCCCCAACACCACCCCCACCAACACCATTACCACCACAAGCACCACCACCACCACTTCTTTCCATTTGCAGGTTGTCTCAAAAGCCAGAGCAGAACAGTGGTTTGGTTCTCAACGTGAGGTGGTGACAGAAGCCATGGGTCCAGAGAGCTGGGCCTTCCACAAGGCAGAGACCCACCACCACCAACACCTCCACCAACACCATTACCACCACCACCACCACCACCACCACCACCACCACCACCACCACCACTTCTTCCCATGTGCAGGTTGTCTCAAAAGCCAGAGCAGAACAGTGGTCTGGTTCTCAACTGGAGGTGGTGACAGAAGCCATGTGCCCAGGGAGCTGAATCTTCCACAAGGCAGAGCCCCAACACCATCTCCATCAACACCACAACCACCACTACCACAACCACTTCTTCCCATTTGCAGGTTGTGTCAAAAGCCAGAGCAGAACAGTGGTTTGGTCCTCAACGTGAGGTGGTGACAGAAGCCATGGGTCCAGGGAGCTGGGCCTTCCACAAGGCGGAGCCCCAACACCAGAACCTGTATGAGCGCAGTCCCGGCAGTAGCTATTGTATTTCCGTTGTGGCACCTAAGATTGAACGCATGGAGGCGATGAGTAAAGTGCTTCCGCTGCTGAGGGGGGAAGGGGTGTAGAAGGTGTGTGTGTATGGGGGGGGAAGGGGGGGGGGGGGGGGGGGGGGGGTAACCATTTGCAACCTAGGGCACAAATGATACATTCGGATGACATTTGGCAGAGCCCCAACACGATAACCTGTATGGGTGCAGTACCGGTAATGGCTGTGGCATGTGTTTGTTGGCACTTAGGTGGCACTGAAGTTGGTTCATGGAGGCGATGAGTGATGCGAGGCCGATGATGAGGGGGAAAGTGGTTCGGGACTTTTTTGGCGGAGCCCCCTCTTCAAGGGGGCGGGAGCCCCCAGGGTTACCCATTTGCCTGTCCAACCGACCGACCGTCTGACTGAGATGAAGCCGTACACAAGACGTCTGCGGGCAGAGCAAGTATGGGTAGTAAAAACGCTACTTCACCACACTCTGTTGTACAGAATGCAATCATATATGTGTGTCCCCTGGTTTGAAGATGTGCCCAGTTCCACAGGGGATCCCTCCCATGGCATGGTGGGAAGCTGGGTGTGATTATGATGATGATTACATTTACCCTGGTGCCCTGCTGGACTCCAAATGTGCCCGCGGCTTGACTGCGTGTCTGTCTATTTGTTTGTTTGTTACACAGATTGGGCGAAATGGACTCGCCCTGTTCCTTAACCTCGAATGATCAGGATCATTATTCTATCAGGAGGGGCTGCTGGATTAGGAAGTACTTGTTGGCCTGGTACCCAACAAATCACAAGGGACTGACTGAGTACCCGAAAGCAAGTAAACCTTAGATAATTTAACTTCTTGTTCTTTGTTGTGTACATTACAAAAAACTGTTTTGTACAGGTTAGACAGGATTACACAAAAAAAAGCTAAAAGGACTAGCCCAACCATGACAGGATTAAGGGGCTATAAAGAAAAGGCACAGATGAACTGAACTTGTGTTCTTTGTTACATGTCATGCAAATATTTAAATCCTCAAATCTCACCAACATAGCTAGCATGGTATGTAAGTACTAAACTACTTCCAGCCTTAAAATCTGGAGCCGTGTAACCAAGTTCATTTTCAAGTTTTTTAGGTTCTCAAGTACTTGCAGACTTAAAGGCTGGAGCCATGTACGGTATACAGACTCTTACGAGCATGGGGGCCGGGGAAAATGGAATCAGCTAGCCTGTTTTAGATCTTGCAGCCCTTCCAGTGGGTAAGTTGATAATGGAAAAGCATGACAATTGCAAAACAAAGGTCGACTATATTCAAGGCTTATTCAAGGGTTCTTTAGAATCTACGTTTCATGAGCCAAAATAGTTCACAGCGTAACGGACCCTACATAATCTGCGTTTGGCAGAGAATTGAAACTTAGCGTTTTGGACAACCCTGGATTTCATCAAGGAAAATGTGTAGGGGAATCTGGGACCACGTCGGGGTGGTGTGTGTGTGTGTGGAGGGGGGGGGGGGGGGCTCGTTGTCTAGGGTTCCGTGATGTTCTCGGGGAGATCCGGATCCGCATCCGCACGCCCGGGGGGCTGTCCAACATTTTGCAGCCGCGGGATTATTCCCCGTTCCCCTAGGAGCACATAAGTACATAATCCATTCTGGCGGCTTTTCTCGTAAGAACTTCAAAGCCAGAAGGCGGATAAGAAAATTCTCCCGCATCGTCATGTTTTCCGTTTGCAAGCCGTTTTTACCCCATCATGGGCCGTCTGTCTTCTATGCTGCTTCCCACCACAGCGGAGCTCCTGGAGCTAGGGGGCACCTTTCCTTCCGTTACTGCCCCGGCTTTGGCGCCCAGCGCCGCAAGCTTTTCTCACCTGTCCGTCCAATTCCGACAGAGCTACAGGACAACGCCTCATCATCTGTCTGTTGGGGAAAGAATCAGAAGAAGATGGCCGAGAACCTCGATCCAAACTTCTATAAACGCAACTTAGAATCTCAACTCGGGAAGGATGAGGCTGCCCGCTACGACTGGATGCCCCCATCTTGTGATGAGCGTTGGAAGGTGGCTCATCAAGCTTGGATATTGCCATCAACAAGCCTATCATCTTGAACGATGGTGCATCCTCGGTCCACATCCTGGGCGTGAGTCAAGATGATCCTTCAACTCCATCAGCCGTCAGGGCACTGGTTGATGCAGTTGGACCAGATACCATTGCTGTTCAGATGCCACCAAAGGCAATCAAGCGTTTCAGTGAGTTTGCTCAGAAGTTTGCACCCCTTGGCTGGGAGAAACTCATGGCCCTAGAGTTCCCAGCAGGTATCAGGGAGGCATACATGGCCTTATCACATTCAGAGCGTTTTGAGTGGTCAAAAGTGGTTTTTGTCAAGGGGGGAAACAAAGGTTTGCTTTCAACCAGCCACTCATTGTATTTGGATGTAGTATATGAAGCACTCACGTTTTCAAGACTCCCATTAATAGGACTTTTGGTCTCTGCTCGTTTGGCTTCTTCAAGTGAGGGCAGCATTAGCCTGGAAGGCATTGACGTGGAGGGTAGGAGCAGAGCACGGCAGTTCCGTGAAGACAGGAAAGGATACATGCCTGAGCGGAACACGTACCCCCCGAAGCAACATGTTGGGCAGAAGGGCTTCACAAACGGCAGTATGGATTGTGATGAGTTTGCTTCTTGGAGCGCAAGGCTTGATTCCAAAGGATTGTCGAGTGCAAGCTGTGAGCAGCATCTTGTGTATCTTGCTCAGATGTCTGTGCTTCCTGCCATCATTAGCTGTGGTGGGGTGTGGGATCACCCAACTGATCTGGTAGATATGGTGGGGTCTGACACAACATTGGCTGCTGCTGCTTACCCTTCCGCTCACCAGGTCCCGGGGGCTGATGTTGCGAAGATCATGTTGGATCGTTTGCAGATGTTGATAGATGGACGGTGGTCATCAGATGGTTCCCCATGCACAAGGAAGTGCATTGTTGCTGTTGTCGGACGCAACGATGTTGCTCCCTTGCTTGCTCTAGCCGCTGCTGCCACTGCTGCCGCTGCGGCCGCTGCTGCCACTTCTGCCACTGATGCCACTGCTGCCGCTGCTGCCACTGCAACTGGTGGCCCACCGGATGGTGGTGGTGGTGGTGGTTCTACTGCTGCTACTGCTGCTGCTGCTGATGATGCTGATGGATGATGATGCTGTATGCGACTATGAATCTGGTGTAGTTCTCCCTGATTATCAGTTTGGAGTGATGATGCATGAGGGTGACGTTTTAGGAGTGTACATATGCAGTCTTCCATGTGTAGACACCAATATACAGCAATGGCATGCACTAGAGGCATGACACCTGGTCCTAGATAGCAGGTTTGATTATCAATAAGTGTAGTCATGATTTGTTTGTCTATTACTAGAGTCTCACAAATATATTCTTTGATTCAGACACTCTATCTGCTGTCATCCAGTCAATCACATTGAAATTTGAAAATGAGTGCGAGCTGTCACAGGACGCGAGACCCGTCTGATTATGGGTAATACTATAGCATACAGCCAAATCTCGATTGATATCCAGTCAATCAACTACCGGTTGTGTAGCAAAGCAAGATGCCACCATGCGCTAGACCCGTTGTGTCATTACATATTTATGTATTTATGTTATTTTTACCCACCCACGAACTCCCTATGCCCCATCTGCCACACCTGTGAGGACGGAGCGGGCCACATCCTGGCGGGCTGCACACACCGGACTTTCAAGGGGCTCTATATCAAGAGACATGACGCCGCAGTGCGACTCATCCACAAGGCCATTTGCACCGGAGCCCTGGGATCCCGCAGAATGATCATGGACGCTGGCAAGGAAGAGGACCTCCCCAGGGGGGTCCTGGGCAAACGTCTCCCTGACTGGCTACGCCCCTCCACTATTACTGTAGAGGACTGGAAGAGAATAAGACCTGACCTCGCCGTCCTACCTGGCATAGACTCTCCTACCTGTATGGCTGATAAAGAACTCTGGGTTCTTGAGCTTGGATACTGCTCTGATACCAACCATGCTACTAAGTTTATCACTAAACACGCCCAGCATGTTGAATTAGTAAATGGCCTTAGATCGGCTGGATACCTCGTTCACTATGAAGTTATCACCGTTGGAACAACTGGTACTATTCCAACCTCTTTTTTGACTTATATGACCACACTTGGACTTCAGAGACCGTGTGCCCTTAAACTGGCTGACAAAGTCCACTCCCACACCATCACTAGCTTTCAGAGTATTTTACAGTGCAGACGTTTTATGGAAGCACACACCGGGTCGATACCCGGGGACTAGCACACAGACCGCGCCCCCCCTCAGGTTTTGTCTTGCCAGCTGAATTGTGCTGGTGCTTCCCAACCGGGGTGAAAAACCCCCGTATTAAGCTGCACTGGCATGATGTGGCCACGATGCCTGCCGGTCAGGCATCGGTGGTGATTCTTTTTACTGAGGTGGCCCTACGGTGACTATAGCTAGCTCCGGCTTACGCTATGGTGTCCTTAACTTCACGTCCTATGAGTAACGGTATTACACGGATGTAACAATTTCAATTTCAATATGTTATTTTTAATTTGCATCAGCACGAACAGCTTAATCGCGTTGCATGTCAGTCCGATGGCCATCATTCCCCATACATCGTCGTTTAGCGGTCATACCACCCTACCTGGACTTCCATGTTTTCACCGGAGGCAATCTGCTTAGTTTGCCCCTTAGATCGCACAAACGGGTCTTGGAATTAGAAAACGGCGAGCAGTCCAGAGGAGGCTTGTAACCAAGCTTAAATATAAACAAAATGTGTTAGGTTTTTTCATCAATGGTATTTTCAGGCAGAAGCATTACATTTTTCCTGGTAATTGTTTTACTGCCGAAGACAGCGAGCAGCCAAATTGCTGGCTGAAGCTATGTTACCAAGTTCAAGTTCGAGATATTGGAAGACGGAAAGCAGCCCAGAGTTGGCTGAAAAAACATGTAACAATTCAAATCCAAAATATCCGGTAGCAGCTGGACGACATCAGGGTCTTTTACGACCCTTAGTTCTGCTGCCTGAGACGCAGCCAATTGCATAGCCTGCGTCCTGCGTAGCAATGGACCTTTCCTCCTGGACAATTGACCCTCCCCACTTTGTGTCGCAGGACGCAACGGACCCTTCGACCTTGCGTCTGTGAAGGGAGACGCAGCATCCTGAACACGATGGAGCGCCCGTTGGGTCGCAGGGCGCATGGTGGGGAGGGTCCGTTGACCAGAAGGAAGGGTCCGTTGGTTCTCAGGACGCAGGCTATACAATTGGTTGCGACTCAGGCACCAGAGCTGGGGTCCTCCTGAAGTACCCTGTGCACGACCCTCCTGGTCATCTAGGGTTAATCAGGCAAAAGGGACTTGCCTGACCTCAGATGATCTGCAGACCCACATACATATGAGCCATAATCCCTGTTCAACGAATGGCTCAGCGGCAGAGCTCCTAGAGCGACGTAGGTGCCAGGTTCGAACCCCCACAGGTCCGCTTCAGTGTTCCCAATCGCTGTCAACCGCCATGGTAGCTTTGTCCAGTAGCAGCCCGTTCCCTACCGCCGTAAGACGAGACTCCCTTAATACCACGCCCCACCAGGCGTTGTCATTACGTTTTTATGCATCTGAGCACACAGTCTCGTTTTGTAAACATCCCTTCCCAGTGTTGAGGTTGGGCAAGTATATTTAGCCTATTTGGCTACGCCTTAACCGGCTACACTGTAAACGCACACAAATAAGCATCTGAGCGAACAGTCTTGCCGCCCCATCCAGGCCCCATCCAGGATGGCAATGGCAGCAGTCCGGTTGCATTTGGTCGTCTCTGCGAGGTTCCGACCAGCCTGGACGGGCAATGTGTAGACCAGGATTCAAAATGCGCTGAGCATGCAGACACGTGTGGCATCAGAGCTGGCCAGCTCACCCACTTTGAAACCCACCACCACAGGCAGGTTCAGGAGATCTACGATGTCACTACCTCTACACCAAACAATCATATATATATTCTTGTGTATGAGGTGTGCGGCAACAGAGCTGGCCAGCTCACCCACATTGAATCCCACCACGACAGGCAGGTTGGGGAGATCTACAATGCCACTACCTATATACCAAACACAATCATACATATACTCTTGTGTATGAGGTGTGTGGCAACATAGCTGGCCAGTTCACCCACATTAAATCCCAACACCACAGGCAGGTCGCCAGATCTACAATGCCAGTACCTATATACCAAACACAATCATATATATATATTCTTGTGTATGAGGTGTGTGGCAACAGAGCTGGCCAGCTCACCCATAATGAAGCCCACCACAACAGGCAGGATGGGGAGATCAACGCTGTACTTGTGTACCAAACATACTAATCTATACATTCTTACGTATGAGGAGAGTGGGGTGAATACCTCCACGGGGGGTGAATAACTGAATATAACAGAATATTCCCCCCGGGGGGAGAATAACTGAATGTAACTGAATATCCTCCCGGGGGGTGAATAACTGAATGTAACTGAATATCCCCCCGCGGTGTGAATAACTGAATATAAGTGAATATAGGGCTTTGTTGGCCAGCCAAGGGGGCATGGAATAATGGTTTGGATACAGTAGTTCTTCATATGCATGATTTATTTTTTTAGTTGTGAAAGGACTTTCACCCCAGGAGGTGGGTCTCCCGACACAAACCAGCGACACAGAGGATTCAGTTAGAATGGTGGTGCCACTCCTACAATATGCAAATAATACTGGTATAATGATATAAATTTATATACAAAAAGAGAACGCCTAGAAAGGCGTAAATAAATATGTAATATACCAGTACTCATATATGTCAAGCTATACCATGCCACCGTGCTCGATTGTCATCTATAACATCGGAGTGCCTAGTATTACAGATCTGTAAGAGATGACAATCGAGTACGGCAGCATGGTATAGCTTGACATAAAAACTCTCTCTAAATATGGTCTAAAAATAGCTAAGCTTTTTACACCATATTTAGAGAGAGTTTTTAAAGAGTACATATAATTTTAATTCATTCAATTAAATAGTTACATGACAATTTACGGTAACGGTAAGTTCTCAGGTAGATCCCGATGTAGGGGTTTGCAGTCCCAACCAGGAGGTCCATGGCAGATGCGGAATGGTTCAGTTCATCAATGCCTTTTCTTTTAAAGCCCTTCCTACAACGGTTGGGCAAGTCTCTTCAGCCAATTTGGCCTATCCCTGGACTGTAACATACGTACATACATATACAGAAACGGTAATTTTTCAGGTAGATCCGGATGCAGGGGTTGGCAGTCCCAACCAGGAGGGCCATGGCAGCAGCCACACAAAGCTAGCCAGGGCACCCACGTTCAAGCCCGCCACCATGAACAGAACAAGTATGTTCTCAGCCAGCTCGACATCCTGAAAAGGGGAGGGCATATTTTATGGGAATATGAGTACATATATATGCAGTATATATAGTACATATATACATATACAGTATATATATACACATACAGTATATATACAGTACATATACATACAGTATACATATTTTATGGGAATATGAGTACATATATATACAGTATATATATGCATATATATAGGGTGGGGTGGGGGTGAGGGGGGTAGAAAGATATATCTTATACCGCATCATCAATACGGTGTCCGATTCAGATAGGAGTTGGATTTGAGGAAGTTTCAGACAAAAGGAGGGGGGAAAGTAAGGTTGAAAACAAGTTTTTACCCCCCCCCCCCCCCCCCCCCCCTACCCCCCCCCCCCCCCCTAAAATGGGGGTCATTCGAAAGATCTTCTCATGCCCTATCAAGTTATGCTCTTACATCTTTCAAGGGATTGCCTAAACGTGATATATTGCCAAGGTAAGATTTGAACCCATAGGCCAGAGTGATCTCTACACCGGCAGCTTTATGCTTGGTAGCCAAGACACCAGGCACCATGCGGATGCTATTCCACCTGAGCTCCGCGTTGGGCTCGTCGTGCCCGCTGCTGTTTATGTGACGTGATATATCGCCTAGTTAAGATTTGGGTAAAAACAACTTTTGGAACCTCCTGCTCAACTTTATTTTGGGTAAAAAAAGTTCTTTTCAGATCCCGAGGATAAGATCTATTGAAAGTGACGATGAGGTACAGGAGCTTATTTCCTGCCCCCCCCCCCCCCCCCCCCCCCCCCAGCCAGCCAAAAGCGGCTGAAACAAGAGCGTTGCCACCGAATTCCCGTTTCATAACTGCATGTTTAACCAATGATGTACATGAACACCCTGACCACCTGTATAATCAACCTGAACAGTTGCAGGCTGATTGGGGGACGGTAATCATGGCCAGCGCTACGCCTGTTGTACCACGGTTGCTGCTGATTGGAAGATAGATATCAGCAGGGGTCGGCTATGTTATATAATATTAGTGAATAAATAATATTATATGATATTGTATAATATTAGTCGGACGAGCCGTCTCGCCAGAATTTCGTTTTTTTTTTTTTAAAACTAATATTATTGTGAGACTGTAATAATATTAGTTAATATTAGTTTTTCAAACACTAATATTACTTGTCGTTCCCTAGTAATCAATCATACAGCATCAACTCACCTGGGATGAATCTAGTTGGGGCCCATGGTCAAGGCCAGCGCAGTGATGACACCGTTGCCGAACCCCAGGAATGCAGTGAGCAGCACATAATTGCCTGAAAAACCATGCAACCGTTCAAAAAATGAGCATAAACTCTCACCACCACCACCACCACCACCAACTCTCACCAGCAGCAGCAGCAACACCAACTCTCACCACCAGCAGCAGCATCAACTCACCTGGGGCGAATATGGTTGTGACCCATGGTCAAGGCCAGTGCAGTGATGAAACCGTTGCCGAATCCCAAGAACGCGGCGAACAGCACAGAATTGCCTAGAAAACCATGCAACCGTTCAAAAAATAAGCATAAACTCTCACCACCACCACCACCACCATCAACAACTCTCACCAGCAGCAGCAGCAGCAACTCTCACCTGGGGCGAATATGGTTGTGACTCATTGTCAAGGCCAGGGCAGTGACAAAAACGTTGCCGAATCTCAAGAACGCAGCGAACAGCCCAGAATTGCCTGAAAACCATGCAACCATTCAAAAAATGAGCATCAACTCTCACCACCACCACCAACAGCAGCAGCAGCATCAACTTACCTGGGGCAAATATGGTTGAGACCCATTGTCAAGGCCAGCGCCGTGATGAAACCGTTGCCGAATCCCAAGAACGCAGCGAACAGCCCAGAGTTGGCTGTAAAACCATGCAACAGTTCAAAACATGAGCATAAACTCTCACCACCACCACCACCAGCATCAACTTACCTGGGGCAAATATGGTTGTGTCCCATTGTCAAGGCCAGCGCAGTGATGAAACCGTTGCCGAATCCCAAGAACGCGGCGAACAGCCCAGAGTTGGCTGAAAAACCATGTAACAGTTTTAAAAATGAGCATCAACTCTCACCACCACCACCATCAACTCTCATCACCACCACCACCACCATCAACTCTCAACACCACCACCACCACCTACACCAACAACTCTCACCTGGGGAGGAATATGGTTGTGGCCCATTGTCATAGCCAGCGCAGTGATGAAGCCGTTGCTGAGTCCCAGGAATGCAGTGAGCAGCCCAGAGTTGGCTGAAAAAGCATGTTACAGTTTAAAAGTAAACGAGCATTAACTTTCACCACCACCACCATCAACTCTGACCACCACCACCAACAACAACAACTCTCACCTGGGGAGGAATATGGTTGTGGCCCATTGTCATTGCCAGTGCAGTGATAAAGCCGTTGCTCAGTCCCAGGAAAGTGGCGAGCAGCCCAGAAATGGCTGAAAAACCACGTAACAGTAAATTTGTTTTTGCATAAACTTTCACCACCACCACCACCACCATTAATTATCACCTGGGGAGGAATATGGTTGTGGCCCATTGTCATAGCCAGTGCAGTGATGAAGCCGTTGCTCAGTCCCAGGAATGCAGTGAGCACAGCCATCATGTAAACTGCCCCATCCGCCGCCAGAGTGACGAGGAACAGGGGCCAGAAGATTATTCGCGTGCCAGCTAGGACCAGCAGGATGTTTTGGCTTCTCCGAAGGCCCCCCGCCCATCGCAGTGGGACCACCTTACCAGCTAGGTCCGACGCGTGGAAGCTGTGGGGTGCGAGCAAGGGGGGGGGCAAGAGGGTGACGAGGGTAAGAGGGAGAAGAGGGTAAGCGGATGTGCAGGACGTTGGGGGGGAGGTGGAGGTGGAGGTGTGCGTGGGGGTGGGGGGGTGGGGGGTAAGAGGGTGTGCAGGACGATGGGGGGGAGGGGGGGGGGGGGGGGGGGGGGGGGGGGATAAAGAGGGTAAGAGGGAGGAGAGGGTAAGATGGTGTGCAGGGCGTTGGGGGGGGAGGTGGTGGTGGTGGTGGTTGTGTGTGTGGGGGGGGGGGGGGGGGGGGGGGGGGAGGGGGTATAAGATGGGTGTGCAGGGCGTTGGGGAGGTGGTGGTGGTGGGATGTGTGTGTGTGTGTGTGTGTGTGTGTGTGTGGTGGGGGGGGGGGGGGGGGGAGGGGGTAAGATGGTGTGCAGGGCGTTGGGGGGAGGTGGGGGTGTGTGGTGTGTGTGTGTGGTGTGTGTGTGTGTGTGTGTGGGGGGGGGGGGGGGGGGGAGGGGGTAAGATGGTGTGCAGGGGTTGGGGGGGAGGTGGTGGTGGTGTGTGTGTGGGGGGGGGGGGCGGGGGGGAGGGGGTAAGATGGGTGTGCAGGGCGTTGGGGGGGAGTGGGTGGTGGTGCTGGTGTGTGTGTGGGGGGTGGTGTGGGGGGGGCGGGGGGAGGGGGTAAGATGGTGTGCAGGGCGTTGGGGGAGGTGGTGGTGATGGTGGTGGTGTGTGGGGTGGGGGGGTAAGAGGGTGCGCAGGAAGATGGGGTAGGGGGGGTAGGTAGGGGGGGTGGGGTGGGGGGAGGCTTGCCTGCCAAGTCCGACACATGGAAGCTGGGGGTTGCGAGCAAGGGGGGGGCAAGAGGGTGAAGACGGTAAGAGGGGGGGAGAGGGTAAGCGGATTGTCCAGGGCGTTGGGGGGGAGGTGGTGGTGGTGGCGTGTGTGCGTGTGTGCGTGTGGGGGGGAGGGGGGGGGGGGGGGGGGGGGGGGGTCCTTGCTTGCCAAGTCTGACGCGTGGAAGCTGGGGGGTGCGAGCAAAAGGGGGCAAGAGGGTAAAGAGGGTAAGAGGGGGAGAGGGTAATAGGGAGGGGAGGGTCAGCAGATGTGTTCAAGGTTGGGCAAGTCCCATTAGCCTATTTGGCTGCCCCCTGGACTGTAAAATACACAAATGTCAAGGTTGGGCAAGCCCCATTGGGCTATTTGGCTGCCCCCTGGACTGTAAAAATACACAAATGTCAAGGTTGGGCAAGCCCCATTGGGCTATTTGGCTGCCCCCTGGACTGTAAAAAACAAACAAACAAATAAACATGGCAGTTGACTTACACGGTGATCATGATGAGAGGGTACCAGTCCCCTAGCTCTTCAGACTGCAAGGCAGAAGACGAATTGTTACAAGGTAACACGGTTCTATATTGTTGTTGTTCTTGGGTTACAAGGTTACATATTGGTGTAACAAGGTGTGTGTGTATTTGTGTGTTTGTGTGTGCGTATGTGATGGTGTGTGTGTGTGTGTGTGTATTGTAGACTGCATGGCAGGAGACGAGGCTTCAAGTTAGATTGTTTTTATACATATATAGCAGGATGCAGGTGAGCTGGAGGACTTCCACACATATTTATACATATCTATACATATATATATATATATATATAGCAGGATACATAAGCATATATAGCAGGATGCAGGTGAGCAGGAGGACTTCCACATATATTTATACATATTTATACATATATATAGCAGGATACATATGCATATATAGCAGGATGCAGGTGAGCAGGAGGACTTCCACACATATGTATACATATATATGTACATATATATAGCAGGATGCAGGTGAGCAGGAGGACTTCCACATATATATATATATATTTATATATATATGTATATATATATATATATATATATATATATATATATAAAATATACATATATATAGCAGGATGCATATGCGTATATAAAGCAGGATGCAGGTGAGCAGGAGGACCTTCACACATATTTATACATATATATATATATACATATATATAGCAGGATACATATGCATATATAGCAGGATGCAGGTGAGCAGGAGGACTTCCACACATATTTATACATATATATATCAGGATAATATGCATATATAGCAGGATGCAGGTGAGCAGGAGGAATTCCACACATATATATACACATATATAGCAGGATATATATATGTATATAACAATATACATATATATAGCAGGATGCATATGCGTATATATAGCAGGATGCAGGTGAGCAGGAGGACCTTCACACATATTTATACATATATATACATATATATAGCAGGATACATATGCATATATAGCAGGATGCAGGTGAGCAGGAGGACTTCCACACATATTTATACATATATATAGCAGGATACATATGCATATATAGCAGGATGCAGGTGAGCAGGAGGAATTCCACACATATATATACTTATATATAGCAGGATGCAGGTGAGCAGGAGGACTTCCACACATATGTATACATATATATAGCAGGATATATATATATATATATATATATCCATATATAGCAGGATGCAGGTGAGCAGGAGGACTTCCACACATATATACATATATAGCAGGATATATATATATATATATAACCATATATAGCAGGATGCAGGTGAGCAAGAGGACTTACATATATATCCTCTGTCAGAACTCCGGGAAAGATGGACAGAGTAACAAGGTATGTGACAAAGAGAGCGGACGCTAGGGGCCATATCCGTTGGAGTGTGGCTCTTACACGTTCTGAGTGGCGCCGTGTGTACTCCACATCAGAAAATAAGTTATTCTGCACATCGGGAAGGGAGGTGGGGTGAGGGGTGGGTGGGGGTGAGGGGGGTGGGGGTGAGGGGTGAGGGGGGGTGAGGGGGGGTGAGGGGGGGAAATAAATAATAATAAATAAGTTCTTCTGCACATCGGGAATTGAGGTGGGGTGAGGGGTGGAAGGTGGGGTGAGGGGGGAAGGTGGGGGGGGGGGGGGGGTGAGGTGAGGTGGGGGGGTGGGGGGGTGAGGGGTGGGGGGGGTGGGGGGGGTGGGGGGGGGAGGTGTGTGTGTGTGTGGGTGGGGTGGGGGTGAGGGGGGGTGGAGGTGTGTGGGTGTTGGTGGGGTGGGGTGAGGGGGGGGGGTGGAGGTGTGTGTGTGTGGGTAGGGTGGGGGTGCGGGGGGGGGGGGAGGTGCGTGTGTGTGGGTGGGGTGGGGGTGAGGGGTGTGTGTGTGGGGGGGGGGAGGTGTGTGTGGGGTGAGGGGGGGGAAGAGAGGATGGAGTGTTGGTGCTAGGTGACAAAGAGAGCGGATGCTAGGGGATGTATCTGTTGGAGTGTGGCCCTGACACGTTCTGAGTGGCGCCGTGTGTACTCCACATCAGAAAAGAAGTTATTCTGCACATCGGAAATTGAGGTGGGGTGAGGGGTGAGGGCGGGGGTGTGGGTCCCGGTGTGGGTGGGGGGTGGGGGGAATAAATAATAAGAAAATAAGTTCTTCACGTGCAAAACCAAGATGGGAGCTAAATGTGGACCCTTGCTTCTGGAGGGTGGTGAAACGAAACCAATCACTAAGGCAAGTACTAATAGCCTCTCCTACTGCCCCCCCCTCCCCTCAACACCCCAACAACCCCCTTCCCACACCCCTCCAGTCCTTGCCTTAGTGATTGGCTCCATTTCACCCTCCTCTCCACGTGCAAAACCACGATGAGAGTTAGATATGCTCCCTTGCTTCTGTGTGTGTGAAACGGAACCAACCACTAAGGCAAGTACTAATAGCCTCTCCTACTGCCCCCCCCCCCCCCCCCCCCCCCTCCCCACACCCCTCCAGTACTTGCCTTAGTGATTGGCTCCATTTCATCCTCCTCTTCACGAGTGAAACCACGATGGGAGCTAAGGGTACTTCCTTGCTTCTGGAGGGTGGTGCTGGACGACGCTGTAGAGAGAGGCAGCAACAATATGTCCCCTGCACTCCCACCCTCACCGTAGAGGAGATTGCCTAAGTTGTCAGGTCAGAGTCAGAAATCATCAAGTCAGTTTCAGTTGATGTGGTTGATGGCGGTGTATGTGTGTGTGTGTGTGTGTGTGTGTGTGTGTGTGTGTGTGTGTGGGGGGGGGGGGGGTATGTGTGTGTGTATGTGTGTATGTGTGTGTTTGTGTGTGTGTATGTGTATGGGGTGTGGGGTGTGGGGGGGTCAGGATGACGCTGTGGATAGGGTCAACATCACATGATGTCCCCTGCACTCCCACCCTCACCGTAAAGGAGATTGCCTAAGTCGTCAGGTCAGAGTCAGAAATCATCTGGTCAGTTTCAGTTGATGTGGTTGATGGAGGTGGGTGCGGGGAGGGGGTAGAGGTGGTGGTGGTGGTGGTGGTGGTGGTGGTGTGTGAGAGAGAGAGTATCTGATCATCGCTGGTTGATTACTCCCCATCCCCACCCCCACCTCCACCCCTAACACAACCCCTACCCCCCCCCACACCGACCCCCCCACACCCCACCCCTGCACCCACAAAACCCCACCCCCAACACAACCTCTACCCCCCACCCCCACCCCCACCCACAGCCCCCCCTTACCATGTTAGGCCTTCTCCCTGTAGAATTTAACTATTGCCAGACGAGGCAGCAAGATGACATGCACCAGCAGGCAGCAGTCACCAACAGGCAGCGGGCACCAACAGGCAGCAGGCACCAACAGGCAGCAGGCACCAACAGGCAGCAGGCACCAAAAGCTAGCAGGCACCAACAGGCAGCAGGCACCAACAGGCAGCAGGCACCAACAGGCAGCAGGTACCAACAGGCAGCAGGCACCAACAGGCAGCAGAAGCTGAGGAATGACACAATAGCCTAGGACAGGGCTGTGCCCCCTTCCAAGTTACTGAATAAATAAGTATCTGATAATCACTGGTTGATTACACCCCACCCCACCCTCTCCCCCCCTCCACCCACCCACCTCCACCCCCAACATAACCCCTACCCCTACATACCCCCCCCCTGCGACCGCAAACCCCACCCCCACCCCCCCACCTCCACCCCCAACACAACCGCTACCCCCCACCCCACCCCCACCCACAGCCGCCCTTTACCATGCTGGGCCTTCTCCCTGTAGAATTTGACTATGGCCAGACGAGGCAGCAAGATGACATGCACCAGCAGGCAGCAGAAGCTCAGGAATGAGACAATACCAAAGTAGACGGTTGCACTTGCGCGTAGACCGTCCTCGGTGTTGGGGAGAGCAGCCTTGGTGGCCATGCGCAAGAGACTGAGAAGCAGGCCTGAGGAGGCGGTGCCACCCACTACAGCCTGGGTGGTGGGGGTGTGGATGTGTATTTGTGTGTGTTGGGTTGGGTTGGGTTGGGTTGGGTTGGGTTGGGTTGGGTTGGGCTGGGTTGGGTTGGGTTGGGTTGGGTTGGGTTGGGTTGGGGTGTGTGTGGGGGGGTGGTTTTGTGTGTCAGGGAGCGCGGCCTTGGTGGCCATGCGCAAGAGACTGAGAAGTAGGCTTGAGGAGGCGGTGCCACCCACTACAGCCTGGGTGGTGGGGGTGAGGATGTGTATTTGTGTGAGTTTGGTTGGGTTGGGTTGGGGTGTGTGTGGGGCGGTGGTTTTGTGTGTCAGGGAACGCGGCCTTGGTGGCCATGCGCAAGAGACTGAGAAGCAGGCCTTAGGAGGCGGTGCCACCCACTACAGCCTGGGTGGTGGGGGTGAGGATGTGTATTTGTGTGAGTTGGGTTGGGTTGGGGTGGGTTGGGGTGTGTGTGTGGGGGTGGTTTTGTGTGTCAGGAAGTGCGGCCTTGGTAGCCATGCGCAAGAGAATGAGCAGTAGTCTAGAGGAGGCCCTGCCACCCACGACAGCCTGGGTAGTGGACGTGAGGGTGTGCGCGTGTGTGGTGGTGGTGGTGGTGGTGGTGGGTGGCAATGCGCAAGAGGCTGGGCAGTAGCCCAGAGGAGGCCGTGCCACCCACAACAGCCTGGTGTGTGTATGCGTATGTGTGTGCTTGGGTGGGGTCCCCACGGACAACGCATGGAGAAGGCATTGAGAAGTGAAGGTTTAGCAATAGGGAAGAGCAATATGATATCATATGATGCCGGCAGTCTGACCAGGCTATAGGGATCATTTATATACACTATCATATGATACAGTTTGTATGATATCATTCGACATCATACTCGCCTTTGTTCAACCTCAAGCCGGTCACTAGTCAGCAATGAATCACATCATCATCACCATGCTCATCACCATGCTCATCACCATCATCATCATTTCCACCACCACCATCACCACCACCACCATCATCACCACCATCATCATCATCATCATCACCGTCATCATCACCGTCACTGTCATCACCGTCACTGTCATCATCATCATCATCATCCATCTATATACAAACATGCATACATATGTACTCACATGTGTGAATTTTGCTGGGAAGACAGAGGCCTCCCCGTACAAGGCTCCTTGACTCAGTCCGTCTAGCACACCAAGCAGGATCATACATTTATTCACGCACGGACATATATACTCACATGTGTGAATTTTGCTGGAAAGACAGAGGCCTCCCCGTACAAGGCTCCTTGACTCAGTCCGTCTAGCACACCAAGCAGGAGCGTTGAGGATAGAATAAGACCTATTGCTATGCGAGGTAAGGAGTCCACGACAGTGAAATCGAGCTGCAAAATATGGGAGTAGGGTTTCAGGGTTTTAGGTTAGTACATGTATATACATTATATTATTAATTATTTATACATTTCATATTATTATTAATTATATATATATATATATATATATATATATATTTACGAATATTTATATATTTATATATATATATATATATATATATATATATATATATTTGTCTATACTATATATATCATATAAAACCATATACATACAATAATGTTTATATAAAACGTATTGCTGTGCGAGGTAGGGAGTCCACGACAGTGAAATCCAGCTGCAAAATATGGGTTTTAGGGTTTAGGGTTTTAGGTTTTTAGGGTTATAATATATTTTAGGGTTTTCTATATATAATATATACAAAGATATAAATATATACAATAATATGATATATATATATACAATCGTGAGCGTTTGGGATAGGGGAGGGGAGGATGGAATCATACCTATTGCTATGTGGAGTAAGGAGTACACAACAGTTAAATCGAGCTGTAAAAGATGTTAGGGAGAACAGAGAGGAGTGAGTGTTAGGGAAAGGGGAGGTGGGGATCGAATAATACATATTGCTATCTTGTTATAAGGCATACTACATATATATTCATTTGTTTGTTTATTTATATATTTATTTATTTATTTATTTATTTACTTATTGCTATATTGAGGTAGGGAGTACAAGACAGAGAAATCGAGCGTCTAAGCTTCAAAAGATGTAAGACCGATAAGAGATGAGTGGGTTGTGGGGATAGGGGAAGAGATGAGTGGGTTGTGGGGATAGGGGAAGAGATGAGTGGGTTGTGGGGATAGGGGAAGAGACGAGTGGGTTGTGGGTATAGGGGAAGGGATGAGTGGGTTGTGGGGATAGGGGAAGAGATTAGTGGGTTGTGGGGATAGGGGAAGAGATGAGTGGGTTGTGGGGATAGGGAAGAGATGAGTGGGTTGTGGGGATAGGGAAGAGATGAGTGGATTATGGGGATAGGGGAAGAAAGGATATAACCAGACCTTTAGCTACGCGAGGTTGGGAGTACAGCATAGATTTATTTTCAGCTACGAGCAGCAGCTTCTCGGCAGCTCCCCTGGCTTGCTTCCCAAGCCAAACATAAAGCAAGGTGGTGCATCTGGAAGGTGACAAAATCATCTTTACAGTACTATTGAAATATTGAGGCTTAGCCCAGTGTCTGGCTGAGGGAGCTGCCTAGAAGCTGCTGCTCGTAGCTGAAACCTAATGAAGTACAAGATTGTGAAATCCAGCTTGGTTGATTGGTGGATGGCCCCAGTGCAAGCAAACGGGCTGGCCTTCTCAACCTCACGCCTCAAAATAAGGGGTACTATATATTTATCTATTTATTTGAGAATGGGCTACGCCCAGTTCATGGTTACTTATCTGTAGGGACCGGCATATCATGTGATGTACACCAAAGGCGAGTATGCTATTGTATAGAAATGGTAACTTTAGCATAGTAAGACTGCTGGCATCATATGAGATCATATGATGACATGATATCATATGATATCATATTGCCGTTCCCTACTTATCTTCCACCCTAGCACAGATATGAACTTTCTCACCCCTCATAGTCATTTTCACAGCCATTTCGCCATTGACATGTGTAACCTTCTGTTAGTCCATCTCGCCATCGGGCTCCCCCTCTCCCCCAACCCCCATCCCACCAGGGTACTACATTTTGTCATTTTGGGTTGCGCTTTCGATTCAACTGAAAACGAAAATTTCTGCGCATCGCCCAGAGGGGTTTAAAAAATTGCGTCAATTGCGCAGTTGGGCTCCGAAACCTTGCGCGCTAGCGCTTGTGTCATGTAGTACCCTGCACCCCACTCTCCCATCCCCTCCACACCCCACGCCAATGAACTGCTACTCCTAAAAATGTAAACTCACCACTGGCAGCATTATCATGACGAGGGTGAATCCGACAAAGGCAAAGTTGATTCGCCCTCTAGGATTCATGACACTAGGCCCGTAGTATACCAACACTCCAATGAGCACTGCACTAAGCGGTAGGTAGCAGATGGTGAAAAATCGTCCTATGTGGGCATCCTGGGTTGGCAGGTGCAGGGTAGGTGGAAGTTAGGTGGAAGGTATGTATCAGACGGTGGATAATTGCCATATGTGGGCATCCTGGGTTGGCAGGTGCAGCCGTGCATGGTAGGTGGAATTTAGGTACAAGGTAGGTAGCAGACGGTGAAAAATCGTCCTATGTGGGCATCCTGGGATGGCAGGTGCAGGGTAGGTGGGAGGTAAGTGAAAGGTAGGTACAAGATAGGTAGCAGATGGTGACAAATCATCCCATGTGGGCATCCTGGGTTGGCAGGGGCAGGGTAGGTGGGAGGTAGGTGGAAGGTAGGTGCATGGTAGGTGGAAGATAGGTGGAAGGTATGTAGCAGACGGTGGATAGTTGCAGGCCCTATAGCTTTATATACGAAGCGATCGCTAACTAGGGAGGGCACAGTTAAAGTAGGATTTCTTGTTTTAGTGAGAAACAAAATAAAGAACACTGAGGCTGTACTCAGCAGTACAGCGGCTAAACTGCCCAATTGAGCAGTGGAGTCCTGGGCTGCTTGGTTTCATTAAAAAGAACACAAAGGTGGTAGTAGCCTAGTTAAAGTAGTATTTGGTCAGTTTGGTGGGCAAATAGCCTGGATTGAAGACTGCCTGACCAAATTATATATTGAAGTTGTCTGCTGCAGTTACCAAGGAAGATAAGTGTGTGCGTGTTTAGTGGTGTGTGTGTGGGGTGGGGATGGGGGGGGGGGGGGGGGGGGGGGGGGGGCAAGATGGTAGAAGGTAGGTAAAGCATACACAGCGACCAAATGCCATCTTGAAGTATTATATCGCCGATATCGAGGAAGATTGGTGTGCGCGTGCGTGTGCATGTGTGTGGTGGTGGTGGTGGTGGTGGTGGTGGTGGTGTGTGTGTGTGGGGGGGGGTGGGGGGGGGGGTGGGGGGGCAAGATGGTAGAAGGTAGGTAGCTGATGATGTGAAGGCTATAAATATGTACAAAGTACGTCTTTTTACAAGGCGTGAGGTTGAGGGGCCAGCCTGTACCATGTGAATGCTCATAATACTCGTGATCAGCAGGTGTCCTAAATTTGACATTACCTGACCAAATGCCATCTTGAAGTAATCTGTCGCAGCTATCAATGCGTTCCATGGCCCGAGGAGTCCAGCACCAAGCATGAAGTAGCAGACCAGTGCTCCTCTCTCCTGTGATTTGTAGTGATTTACATTGATGTTCAGTGATTTGCGGTGATTTGCAGTGACCTGCAGTGATTAACATTCATTCGCAGTGATTTGCAGTGATTTGCAGGGGAATTAAGTCCAGCACCAAGCATGAAGTAGCAGACCAGTGCTCCTGTTTCCTGTCATTTGTTGTGATTTACATTGATTCACATTGATTTGCATTGATTTGTAGTGTTATGAATTGATTCGCAGTGATTTACAGGGATTTGCATTGATTTACATTGTTTCGCATTGATTTGCATAGCTTTGCAGTGATTTGTAGTGATTTGCAGTGTTTTACATGGATTTACATAGATTTGCAGTGATTCGCATTGATTTGCATTGATTTACATTGATTCGCATTGATTTGCAGCGATTTGCAGTGATCTGCAGTGATCTGCATTGATTTGCATTGATTTGCATTGATTTGCATTGATTTGCAGTGATCTGCAGTGATCTGCATTGATTTGCATTGATTTGCAGTGATTTGCATTGATTTGCAGTGATCTGCCGTGATTTGCATTGATTTGCATTGATTTCAGTGATTAACATTGATTCGCATTGATTTGCAGTGATCTGCCGTGATTTGCATTGATTTGCATTGATTTCAGTGATTTACATTGATTCGCATTGATTTGCAGTGATCTGCAGTGATCTGCATTGATTTGCATTGATTTGCATTGATTTGCAGTGATCTGCCGTGATTTGCATTGATTTGCATTGATTTCAGTGATTTACATTGATTCGCATTGATTTGCAGTGATCTGCAGTGATCTGCATTGATTTGCATTGATTTGCATTGATTCGCAGTGATCTGCCGTGATTTGCATTGATTTACAGCGATTTGCAGTGATTCGCAGTGATCTGCTGTGATTTGCCTTGATTTACAGTGATTTGCAGTGATTTACAGTGATTTGCAGTGATTCGCAGAGGACTGAAGTCCAGCACCAAGCATGAAGTAGCAGACCAGAGCTCTTGTCTCCTGTGATTTGTAGTGATTTACATTGAATCTCAGTGATTCGCATTGATTTGCAGTTATTTGCAGTTCTCATGCATATAATTGCCTGCAGGTGTGCCTATGTATAGATTCATGGGGGCACAGAAGCATATATGTATGTTCAGGTACGAGTTCTCATGCATATGATTGCCTGCAGGTGTAACCATGAACATATTCAGTTGTTCGCAGGTGTATAATTGATTTCCGTAGCTCAGTGGGCGACGGAAGGCCAATTCTGACTATGTTTTGCCAAATGCGTAGCCATGCGTAGCCATGCGACGGCAGAATGGCAACGCAGTGGCGACGCATCGTCGTAGAAAATAAAACTGTGTATCAACAAGTAGAATAATGGAGGCACCAAAGAATATATGTAGGTTCAGACGCATTGAAGTGCTGATGTAGATGAGTATAAATATACCGATGATGAAATAGGCATAATATATTCACATTAGATTAAACAAGTTTGTAAGAGAAATGTGCGGAAATCCCATCATACGATTGAAATCATAATCAAAGCAAACTGAGTAGTCTCACACTGTTTTATCCCGTTTCAATGATACGATTGGTCTAGTGGTACACCAAATCGCTTAAACGAAGCAGAGTCGGGGGTTCGATTCCCCCTACAGTCACCCTGAGCGTTGCAGGTCGTTGTCAACCGCGATAGTAGCTTGTCCAGTCGAGGTGGTAGACCGTTCACTGCCCGCGTACGACGGGTTCCCTTAATATCACGCCCCACCAGGCGTTATCATCACACTATGTTCTGTATCATGGGACACGTTGCAAATTGAGCGACTTGGTGCGACCTCAGTGCGACGCGCTGCCCCCCCAACCATGCAGAGTGCGGAGCCCGGTGTGTTCGCCGGGGGGGATGGGGGGGGGGGGGGGGGGGGGGTATTTCTGACTAGTTTAGCCAAACCCATGCGACGGGATGGCGACGCGTTGCAATTTTAAAAAAACAGGAAGCATAACAGAGAGTGAGGGTTTGTTACATAAACTCAGCACACCAAAAACGGAGTCTCACCTGTTTGTTATCCTGAGGTTGGGGAGCAAATCCCCTCCTGGCCCCCTGATCATCCTCATCCATCTCATCTCGGCTTGATATAATGAACCGATTCATGGTGCAGGATTGAGGGTGGGGGAATCAGGGCTCTAGCCTAGGCCTGCATTACAAATGCAGCAAAGCTGTTATGTTTGAGCATTGAATTGTTGAGATTGGCCCCCTAAAGAAGTATGTACATATGTATGTAAGTACCCCCGTGCAGTTGCATTACAGTTGCAGTATAGCCAACGCTTCTCGTCTTGGGGACTCGCTTCTCTCCACCACCATCATTGCAACTTTCATGATCATGCGTTTTTTATTATTATTCTGCAAGACCCATCAGAAACTTGAAACTTGAAAGTTAGTACGCCATGCCACAGGCGTGAGACTGAGGGTACCCTCCCGTTTGCATGCACGTGTACACACTGGAGAATAGCTACCATGTTGGGTTTATTTGGTTTCGCAGACCCTCTGCGACTGAGCTTAAGACCCATCAGAGTTACCTAAAATCCTTGGTTGGTCATGCCCTGTCTCTGCACAGTTTTTGCATTGTATTTCAACCTGAGCACCAATGGTGCAGTTTTCATAAGACTGTCGTCTGCTGCGTGAGACAGTTCACCATGGGCAGCAGACGACTAGGACAGGTGTTATCAACGGGAGCACCTTCAGAACCACTCACCTTAGTTAGGCTCACGTTGCACTGCTCACCGTGTATTTTTCTGCCTACTCAAATGTATGTAAGCTACAGTCCAGGGGTAGCCTACCAGGCTCAAGGGACTTGCCTAACATCGGAAAATCATGAAAGAAAAACCCGAGGGGCTAAAGAAATGCATGAGTGTGTGAGCAGCGGGATAGCATTTGTTTCCAATGCAGTCCAGGGGTAACCAAATAGGCTAAATAATGAGTTGGGTGATAGTGTGGATACCCCGACTGATTACATGAATGAAATAACTGGATGGTTATGTTGATGTTCTAGGCGATCGAACAAATGAAAGAGCTGGATGAATACTGGTTAAAAAAAAATTGAACATCCAAGAATTGTCACAATGACCTCTAAGGACGTGCCACGGTGGGATTAAGGGAACCGGATCGTAAGTATGCGGTGGTTGAGCCGACATCGCATCTAGATTCCAGTTACCGTGCCGGTCGACGACCCTCCGGACGGGCCCAAGCGCACTCAAGGGAGTTCGAAGCCTGCACCTGCTGCGATCTTTCTCCAGGGTTGCTCTGCCACTGAGCCATTTGGTTCGGATCGGTGATTAATATATGAATACTGGTTCGAGTACTGGTTGCCAATATGTCCCTGTACTGGTTACCAATATGAGTTAATTTGTAAGTTTGATAAGCTGGATGAGCTGTTGTGTTGCGATGAGGGCCTGGACTAGTCTTTAAACTGTCTCATCTGCTTAGTATGCTCCCTGGTTTAGATGGGTATTGCACGGGGGGGTTGGGAATTGGAAGACGGGTTACTTGGTTTACCCCGAGTTGGCTGAAAAACATGTATAATTCAATCCAATCCTTTGAGGACATGTATCATGTGATTGAATTTAAATTTGAATTTTAATTGTTGCGTGGTTTTCCAGCCAACTCTGGGCTGCTCACCTTCTTTCAATTCCAAGTCCTTCGTGTGATACCCACTGAGACCAGGGAGCACACTAAGCAGGTTAGATAGCATGCCATGAAACAACTGATCAGCTGGTCATCAACAGGCCAAATCACGAGGTTGGGTGAGTTGATACGGTGTGAAAGGGCATACATGAGGGGGAAGAGTTGCATGGGCCGATGGGACATTAAGAAATGGCAGGCATGGGCGAAATCTGCGAGCCATCGAATGATGCTGACGCTGGCACAGACTCGCCTGCTGAGTGCAAGCAGCTGACGCTGCTGAAGGGAAATCCTGCGCGCAAAAAACCCTCTCAGCGCTCTTTTCCTCTCAAATCTAGCTGCTCAGTTGTACTTGCTAATCATGCATGAAAGCAGAACCAAGACAGCAGAAGTTCGCGGATCTCTGAAGGATGAGTGGTGTAACTAGAGATAGATGCATTGCCTGCTAGCAGTGAAGGTGGAAACGCTGATAACTCATCACATGGATGGGGGGAGGGGGGGGAGCGGAATGCGAAGTAGGGCCTTGCGCTTGGCTTGGCGTAATTGTACGCAGGTCGCATGTCCCAACTCACGAACTCAACCCACTTCAGACTCGCCCAGACCCGCGGGGTGCTGACGAGGCTTAGTTGGCGGGCCTGCCTGGTTAAAAGCAGAGGTTATAAGCTAGTTGATAGTTGGCCTCGGTTGGTCTTATGAGGCGAAGTAAGAGGAGCGCTAGGCAGCATTCACCAAACTGTTCAACACACACCAGCATGCAGTTTTTGTTGCGTATGATATTGTTCGAAAAACACCTTGGGTGCACTGCAGTGGTTTCTGTTCCAAATGGACCCTGAGAAGTCCCTGTAATTGGTTAAACGTCTTGTAGTATATCGAAGCTAAGGGCTAGGGGTGCGCGGTTTGTATATACAGTTATATGTCTAAGCATCTGCCGGTTTGTTTACTACCCAGTGGTGTCAAAGAGTGAAGGGGTCAGCGTATGAATACAAGTTTTGGTCATGTACCTCAACAAAACAAGAACCCCGAACAAGGGCGTGACCGCCCTTGTGTTGGATTGGACCAATGGGACCAAGGGATCCGCTGGTGGCTGGGGATGGGAATTCAATATGGAGCTCGGTGCTCAACTTCTGAGCGCAGGGTTTTTCGATGGTAAGGAATTAATGTCTTTGTCATCCTGGCACCACTCGATACGGAAGAGATTTGTAGGATTGTAGTAGTAACTCTCGGGCATTCGCCAATACTATTGGATGTACGGTATATCATCATTGTACTTCGTGTAATTTGCCAATAGTATACTATGTGGTATCCACTAGTTTATCTTACGTACTTTATCGGTATATCATTCAACTAACCATTACACCTTCATCGTAGTAGACTGGATGCCGAAGTTGTTCACCGAGCTCCATATTGAATTAGGGTATGTTGAGTATCATGGAGATTGCCGACAGCATACATTTGGTTTACATGTGCGAGAGAGTAGTAGGAGATACAGGGACAGTAACGGGAGATTACAAGGAGATTGACAGGCAGATACATGGAGGTACCAGGGCGATGTCTATGGGACATACTGCGACATATATGGTTTTACATGAAGATACATTTGTATCGGTGTGTAAGTTCCTATAAAAAGAATATAGTGCAGTATAACACACAACATACCGTGACGGGACAAGCAGGACAACATGGACTAATGCCGAGTTGAAGCACCACACTGTGTTCCATGAAGCCAATCGTCCTCATGTGTGTGATGAGTGCGGTATGTCCTTCATCCACAAATGGCAACTCCTTGTCCACGGGGAGGATCACGGAGATGATCAACGACTCTGTCCTTATTGTGATACATCCATAGCATTTAGGCGTATGGATAATCATATTTACATATGTCACAAGGAAAAGTACATGCAACACGACAGATCTATCCGTTTAAAACTACCAAATCCTGTTTAATGACATATCCATGTTGTCCTGCTTGTCCCGTCACGGTATGTTGTGTGTTATATTGCACTATATTCTTTTTATAGGAGCTTACACACCGATACAAATGTATCTTCATGTAAAACCATATATGTCGCAGTATGTCCCATAGACATCGCCCTGGTACCTCCATGTATCTGCCTGTCAATCTCCTTGTAATCTCCCGTTACTGTCCCTGTATCTCCTACTACTCTCTCGCACATGTAAACCAAATGTATGTTGTCGGCAATCTCCATGATACTCAACATACCCTAATTCAATATGGAGCTCGGTGAACAACTTCGGCATCCAGTCTACTACGATGAAGGTGTAATGGTTAGTTGAATGATATACCGATAAAGTACGTAAGATAAACTAGTGGATACCACATAGTATACTATTGGCAAATTACACGAAGTACAATGATGATATACCGTACATCCAATAGTATTGGCGAATGCCCGAGAGTTACTACTACAATCCTACAAATCTCTTCCGTATCGAGTGGTGCCAGGATGACAAAGACATTAATTCCTTACCATCGAAAAACCCTGCGCTCAGAAGTTGAGCACCGAGCTCCATATTGAAGTGATGGGGATGGGTAGTGGATCGGTGTAACCATGCCATGGAGGGGCGGTAACTAGGGTTGTTTTGTGTGCGATGTGCGGTGTGTGTAACCTTGTTGCTGCCCTCGTGGCCGTTCTTGCGGAATGTGTGTCTCATATAACGCGCTCTGGTTCACAGTTGCGCGTTATCTCAAAAACTGGGGCTGTGCACCCTCCGGCTATGACTAGACAGTCTTCTTCGGGATGACTTAACCGTCGAATCCCAACGTCAAGTGGTTCGGGGCGCAGTTTGACTTAAATTTACCTGGAAGATGAGGTAATGTGACTGCAACGAGTCGGAGAATAGGTGACTGCCTTTGCTAGCTTATTGAGCTGCCTGCCGTTTGCAAACGTCAGTTGGTGCGGTCCAACTGCAATTTGTAGGGCGAACCCTAAGGTTCATTAGCACATCCGTTTGGTGCCTCCGTTTGGCGCACCCGTTTTGCTCGCCCGTTTTGCTCGCCCGTTTTGCTCGCCCGTTTTGCCCGGCAGTACGGCTGTTGTACCGAAGTCGCTACCCATGGAGGGGCGGTAACGGGCTTTCGAATTGGGGATCGAATGAGCTTTCGAATGAGCTCTCGAACGAGCTTTCGAATGAGCTTTCGACCGAGCTTTCGAACGAGCTTTCTTAGTCCAGTGCGGTCGAAAGTGGGCTCCAGGTGAGGGGGGCTCAACCCCTCTGGGCTCAACGTCCCCCTGCCTGGAGATAGATACCCGGTGACTAGGTCATACATAGTAGGGCGCCCATCTCCGTATCCGAGCAGCCTAGATACCTTCGTGCGTATGATCTTGAACTGTGATACTGTATGGTACAAAGAAGGTTCTTGGGAACTCCGAGGACTTCTTATTCTTATCCCTTTTGATTCTTGGACCACGAGTTCGTGGCTTTTTACACGTCAAGATATTTCGTGGTTTCCTACCACGGGCAGGGCCTTCTCCCCGCGTAGGAGATACCGCCATTCGGTTCGGTCTACTATGCGGCAGTGATCAAGGCTCATTTGAAATCTGCAGAACTACAGTAGAACCCACCTTGAGCTGTGAAGCCGTTGAATTCGTCTCGCTTTGTTCTTCTCATGGTAGAGTAAAACGCATACTTCCCAGCCCAGAGCTGGGGTTTTTATTAACAATTTGAACGCAATGTCATCGACCAGCTACAGCACTGCCTCATTGAGCTCGTCACCTACGCACTCTGCCTCTGGATCATTTGGCCATGTCTCGGTATCGAGCTTCACGCCCAGTGAGATCCGGTGTGTGCAGGATGCGTTGGCGTTCAACCCCAGCGCATACTTAGTCAATCACAAAGCAGCCTACAGTGAACGTCGAAAGCTAGGCTGCGGAAATAGCCCGAGGATAGACAAATTGTTCAGGTGGGATTGATCACTCGATATTTCGCCGGAAGATAGTTCACCTAATGTGCCAGCTGTCAGTTTGCTAACCCTCCAACTGTTTCATCCAGTTTTTGGGCCACTTTCCTGGTGGATAGCTTCAATGGCCCTATGTACACAAGATTCCAGAAGATGGCTGAAGAGGATGCTGCCTGTGGAGCTACCTACGGTCTGGACTTGCTGTTTTCTTTCTACAGGTGCAGGCTGGCCAAGCACTTTGAAGCTGGTGAGCTGATTCTTTATTTGGGCCTGGGATCTGTATGAGGAGGTCAATATGATACCCAGACTGTCATGTTTTTTAACGTAGCTAGAGAAATTCAATGCTGTGTGTTTCTCGGCCAATTACTGATGCATTGAAAGTTGACACCTGAAATGCTCATGTAGTCATGTGCGGTACGGACGCAGACCAGTTCAGCTGGCCATAGGGAAAACAGTTGCAATGTACTTGGTCACCCATATTTCAAAAGAGGGGGGTGCTTTCGCCCAATGTTCCGCGAATTATTACAGTGGTTAAACTAGCAATCTCGGTGCTCTGCCAGGAAGGTGCTACGCCAGAAACAAGTACAAGTACAAGTAGTGGCTGCAGTTTCGCCAGAGACAGAACAAATTTACTGAGCCTCAATTCTGTCCTTCCGCCCCCCACCTTCAGGCTTGTTCTTTGACTTTGAGCAGCTGGCACACAAATATGTGGACTACATCAGCTACTGGCCAGGGATGATCTTGCTACTGGACCTACATTCAGCGTGTGAAATCCCATCGGATCTGGCTGTTTGGGATTCGAAAACGGCAGCCTACATGAAGTATCACATTCAGGCTGCCCACAACTTTGAATGTGAGAGCCACCACTTCCTGTACCATGGCGGGGGTTCTGCTCAAGGAGACAATGCAGCAGGGGGTATTTCTGCTCGTGGAGGTGAATACGCTGATACAGGGGGCAGGGCAATCCAGATGGGACAGCTGGCTGCTGGGTCTAAGCGAAGGCGGAGGCGTGGACTCACCCAGGCCAAAGTCCGCTCACTCAGCCAGGGGCTACCTATGTTGCTCATGCTCGAACTTGCCTCACCTCCACACCCAGCCAAGAGAGATCCGTTGCACAAGCATTGGCAGCATCGTCCATCAAACAAGGCAAGTGATGGGCGGGAGAGCCAGCAGGTGCTCTTGATGCAACAGCTGCGGATGAAGCTTTGGATGCAGAACCAAGAGGATGTGAAACCTATGCCCGATGACCATGGACTCCCACTGCGCCTTGGGGAGACTTTGGGAGACTGACAGCTGGTACAAGTGTAAGGTGACTCATGGCTTTTCGTTGCAGCTATGAGCAACAGCTTCTAGGTTCCTCCCCTGCCTGGCTATTGAGCCAAACCAAATGCAACCTAGTTGACCTTGAAGCAGACACAATCAGATGTCCAGAACTGCTAAAATATTTGTATTTCACTTAGTGGCTGGCTCAAGGAGGTGCCTAGAAGCTACCCGCTCGTAGCTGAAGAGAAAAGCAATGGGGTGACTATCTGCCTCTTTGGAGGTCACCAACAACCGTGAGAAACATAATCCGTTAGCTGAATTAACCACAATGAGTTTATAACGAATCTTGTCTTGATCTCTGCAACTGATTATATCACATGTAGCAGCTTTGATGCAACCCCTTTTCTGATTCTTGAGACAAACATGAAACTAGCAAGTGTGCCTGAAAGCTCTAATGACCGGTGTCCCAAAGTGGTTCAAAGCTTGCTGCTTGACCCACTGGAGCCTATGACCAACCATAGTTGGTACCCGCCGTGTGTATAGCCCAAACAAAAACTATCGCTCTTATTGATGCCCTTGTTGGCATTCTTGTTGAGTGCATTATCTTCCATTTCAAAGATTTTGCCGAAATGGTTCAACTCCATTTGTGTTCATTGCCCGTAATGATGGTTGCTGCAGGATGTTATGTACCTACAGAAGCAGCATTTTATGCATAGTCTGCTGGCCTGATAGTTATTGTTTCGCGAGTGTCTGTCCTATCTGTGACTGCATGATGTATGTCCATATTGTTTCGTCTTGGTATCTTCATGGATCAGGCTTTTTTGCGTTTGGCCCTTATCTGCTCGTCTTGTAGTCAGCTAGTTGTTTTCTTGTCATATAATGTTAAGTGGCATGTAAGGAATACCATGACTACGAGCCCACTTTTCTGGTTTGGTAGCAATACGGGAAGGTGGTACAATTACATGAGAACGGAGCGTATAGATGATAGTCGCTACAGGATGATGGCGCATATGCAGCTAGGAAGTAGCTCAGTAGCTGAATGGCTTGACACCCACATGCGTGATGCAACGTTGTGCCAAGGGAGGGACCCACGACTGGACCCCTCAGCTATCATCTCAGCTACCATAACATCTGGACAAGCATCCGCATTTACCCTGTCATAGTATAATACTGGACTGCTGCTTATATACGTTAAGAGCTATCCCCTGGCTTGCAGGCCCGGGTTGGTGCTCCTGATCTAAAGAGCTCCAGGTTTTTCTTTTAGGTTCTAATTGTAGCACAAGAGCTAAATTCGGTCCCTTGGTGTCCTGGGAGAGCTACGTTAGAGCCTCTTGGGTTGCTTTGGGGGGCCAAATAGCTGCTAGTAGCACTCCTAAGGTTGCTAGGAACACCATGCCACGGCAGCGCTACATAAAGACACTAGTTCATTGCCTTACAAAAACTTCTCTTGAGGTGTCATGTTCAGAATTTGAGATATTACTAGACAGACTTAATTCCTGCTTTACCCGCATCAGTAAAATCCCTGCTGAGTGCAAACTTCTAGATGACTAAGAAACCAGTCGAGGACGGCGAGCAGCCAAATTGCTGGTTAGAGCCAATTAAGTAAGTAACCAAGTTCAAGTAAAAATAGTCCGACCAAGAATCCAAGATACAGTAGACAATAAGCTGAGAAACTAGGACAGAATCCTGACAGAATGAAAGACTAAATGAAGGTGCAGGCCAGAGTAAAAATAAAACAAGTTTGGGCACCTATCCCCAAAAAACATGAGGAGGGCTGACCCCCCCCCCCCCCCCCCCCCCCCCCTCTTAATAGAAATAAGAGACATGACTTGAAATTATATAAATATTCTGGGTATTTACCGCCCCTCCATGGGTAGCGACTTCGGTACACCAGCCGTACTGCCGGACGAGCAAAACGGATGAGCAAAATGGGTGCGCCAAACGGATGCGCTAGGGAACCTAAGGGTTCGCCCTACAAATTGCATTTGGACCGCACCAACTGACGTTTGCAAACGGCAGGCAGCTCAATAAACTAGCAAAGGCAGTCACCTGTTCTCCGACTCGAAGCAAATTTTGGACAAGTTGTATTTTCAGTCACGTCACCTCATCTTCCAGGTAGATTTAAGTCAAGCTGCGCCCCTAACCACTTATCAATTCATCCCGAAGGAGACTGCCTAGTCACAGTCGGAGGGTGCACAGCCCCAGTTGATGAGGTAACGCGCAACTGATTACCAAAGTGCGGTATACAAGACACACATTCCGCAGGAACAGCAACGAGGGTAGCAACAAGGTTGTCGAGGGCAGCAACAAGGTTACGCACACCAAACAACCCTAGCTCCCCATCCCCATCCCTATCCCCAGCGGATCCCCATACCTAACACGAGGGTAGCAACAAGGTTACACACACCACACATAAACAACCCTAGTGACAGCGGGGCTCGGCGAGGCTTCCCCATACCCCTGCGGATCCCTATTAAATTGCCAACACAAGGGCGGTCACGCCTATGTTACACTATGGCGCACACAATGGTATCTTCAGAATTCCCAGACAGGGATTGTGTGATAGTCAAAATACTCAACCTTTCACCCACCCATACCCACCCACATTATCCACCCATATATCCCCTCTGTGTCGTGATTGGTGCCAATAAACTGCCCTTGTCAACACAATTTCAATTGTGGTCTCAGGATGTCATTTGGAGTTTTAAGTAAACAGGTAGCAAAATACCTGAGGAGGGTTGACCCCCCCCACCCACCCCCACCACACACACACACACACACTAAAATGAGGTGCCAAGAATGACCTGAAAATGGCCCAAAACATCGCCATGAATCATACAATTATAACCGCATTCTCATAATAAATCGATCGGGAGAAGGACTCATTCGGAGGCCTGGTCTCCTCCTGGTGCAGGAGTAAAATCAAAATCTCTCCACACACACACACCTTCAATATAAATAGGGCTGTCAAGCTTGATATCGCCCGGTATTTATTTTACCGTGTACCATACGATATATCGTACGGTAAGCTTATCATGTGACCCGATGTGAACCGAAGTCCCAGCGTACGAGAGGATATAGTTACATACTCAGCAAAAATCAATGCCGAGACTGAACAGCGCCGAGGCAGCTGGACAGTTTTATAACAGTGAGGGTTTGGGCAACCTACCCCTCAGAACCTGGTCCAGAAGGTGACCTCCAAAAAAGCGTACGAAAGAGCAAATAAAAGGCTTGACAACAAGCAATGCGAACTACCAAGGCATAGAGAAACTAGCGAATTAAGAGTATATTGTAGAAGGGCTGAGAGTTGCCGAGGCCTAAAAAGCGAGATTCTACAAGAAGACGTGAAGGACAAAAGGCACAGGAAAAACACCAAACAAACAAGGAGAGAGGCATAGAGCTCTAAAAAGGCGGCCTTAACACTGTTAATGTAAGATTGTTACAACGGCATAGGCTCGATAGAGGAGAAGATGCTATTAAGCGCAACAGGCGCAATCATATAGAAAAGAGATGTGTACTGCAGGGTACTGCGGTGACGTGCAGGCCACAGCTAGCCTGTGGCCTGGCGGCAGGCAACACGGTACCAGGAGGGAAAGGTACCGGTGTGCATTATGCCGACTCAGAGACTGATATATAAATCAGTCAATAACATCCCCCCCAATTCAAGGTATTCTTGAGCTCAAGAATTCCTGGAATTAACTGAGGGGCATAAGGAAATAAAAATATTTAAGCTAGGGAGACGTTGGGGAATTTCTAGTGGCTGAAAGGGGGAAATCACTTTGGCAGGAGTCACAGAGAAATGTCAGTCTACTGGGGTAGCTGGCTAGGGTAGGAAACTGCAGATAGGCTGCAGGCTATGTAGCAGGGAGGCTGCTGGGAAGCTGAAATGAAACTGCAGATAGGCTGCAGGCTAGGGCAGATAGGCTGCTTGTAAGACTGTACTAATTACTGCAAAAGGGCTGCAGGCTACATGGCAGAGAGGCTGCAGAGGGGCTGTTAAGGGAATTCCAGGCTTGGTTAAAGCTTGTGGAGATAACCTTGGTTACGAGAGTTGCATGATTCGAGACTAGAGGATTTGTCTTTGACAGGATGTCTGGACTAGTCCCCCCATAATTTGGGTGAGCTACATAGGGTGAACCTAAATTAAAGCACAGACATCAGGAAGAGACAAGGATAATTTAGAAGGGTGCAGCCTGTGAAAGTACATGGGGCAGTACTGGTGACAGATCATCTAATAAATTCTAGAATGTTCAAGTCTAATACGGTACAACAGATTGGGAGCAATGTTTGTGGCTGCTTAGGTGCCTGACTTGCTGGGGAAACCATCAAGGTCAAGCTGGAGACAGATCTGGTCAAAGAACTCATCAAACGATTTGGGGGCCAGGCTGGGGGAAGCAAGGATGTTGATAAAGGTGAAGTCCATGGGGCTCCAGTTCATGCTAAGATGGTTGACACACAGCACTTTTCCACCAGGGTGCGTGGGCACAGCTCCTGGGGTCCATGATCATCTTTGGTCGAAATGCTAGTGCATAAGCATGTGCACTGGTCATGGCAGCCTGAAGGCAAATGGCCCACTGTAGAGTAGGTCTGGCTGTGGTGGAGACAGTAGGGTAGGCTTGCACCATTTGCTGGAGCCTGCCATTGTGCTTGATGATGGGGCCATAGGCATCAGATGGCACCTTGTGCATTGACCTGTGTGGGAACTGTTCCTTCTCAGAAGTCAGCAGGGTTGGGAACCTGCTGGTGAAAGCTGTGATGAGTTGGGGAAGTGGAGGCTTGGGCTTGATGTTGAAGGCTGGTGAAGCAGGCCTGCTGTTCAGGTGGTGTAGGATGCATCCAAATCTTGTGAGGTGAATCCTGGAGTTGTTGGAGAAGTGGATGTGGTTGACATTCTGGTTAACTTCTCCCAGTGGTAGTCCAATGCCTGGTGACCTGTTGTCTAGTATCCACTGGTCCCAGGTAGTTGCTGTGTCCAGATCAGATGGCTTGAGTAGTCCGTCCCCATCTATGGGGCCATCATATTCTTCATAGTTGGTCCTGATCTGATCACTGAGGAGTTCCATCTCTGCTCTGGCTTGTTGTAGGGTCAGGGTGTCCAGATGCTGTGGAAGAGATGGAGTGGTATCTGGAGGGTCATCCACTCCCAATCTATCCAGGGTCATCCTGCTGTTTGTAGGCCTCCTGAGGGATGAGCTCTGGCATGTCATCACTGTCAGTATCACTGTCAGATTCTTCAAAGTTATCTGCAGTGGGGGGGGTATTGTGATGGCAGAAAGGAGGGGGATGATCCTGGAGGTCTTGGTCTGCCTCCACATGAGTGGGTGGGTACTGCCCTATCTCAAGGTCAGTGTGGGGTGCAGATGGTGCAGATGTAGAGGGGGGGTCCTGTAGGTCTTGGTCTGCCTCCACATGAGTGGGTGGGTACTGCCCTATCTCAAGGTCAGTGTGGGGTGCAGATGGAGCAGAAGTACGTAGAGGGGGGATCCTGGCAGTCTTGATCAGCTGTACTGGGGGAAGTCTCATGAGTGGGTGGGTACTGCCCTGTCTCAGAGCCAATGTGAGGTGATGGAGTCTTGGTAACCATCATGATGTAGGCAATGGGAGGACCCACAGAGGGATTACTGGTAGTGACTGGGGAGGTTTGAGTGAGGTAGAGTCCATGCCTTTTGGGGCATGATAGGAGCAGTTTGGTACCAGATGGTCTTGAAATGGAGAGAGTGGCTTTGGTCTTGGACAGGTGTACTTGGAGGTCTGGGCACAGGTTGGTGGCTGCATTAATACTAATGATGTTGGGCATGTTGCAGTCAGCAAGGAGTACACTGCTGTTCAGGATGATCAGAGTTCTGCCATGGCCCTGGATCTTGGCCTTCCCTATCTGCTTGCAGAAGATAGGTGGAGAGTCTTGATCTGCCAGTTGCAGCCTAATAGGCTGTGGAAGGTCCTGAATGTCATGTAGATAGGAGGTGTTACTTGCTGCATGAAAGTGTGATGCAGTATCTATGATCCATTCTGCTTGCAGTGCTACCTGAAAAACTTCTTCATCATCTTCTATAGTGCATTCATCATCAGCATTTATATGTCCAAAGAATGCTGTATCAGCCAGGGAGTCATGTGGTAAGGCAAATGAAACAGACTTGCCTCTGGTTGGTGTAGCAAATCTCATGGGCTGGAGGTTGTCTTCATCCAGTGCCAGGGACAGGAAGTTGTGCTCCTCACCCTCACTGTCAGAGTTGGAGGTTGAGGTGGACTGATCACCATCAGCAACATGGGCATGGCGTCCCTTGCTGTGGTATCTTCTGGTGCGTTGCTGCCTCCTGTCACTGGTCTTCCTGTAGGGCTTCTTTTCATCAGAGTCCTTGTCATCTCCTGATCTCTGTTTGGGAGGTGACTTAGATCCGTGATCAGCTTCATCTGACTCAACTGGTTTGAAGGCTAGGTCAGTGTCCTCACTGGTGCATTCCCTGGAGCTATGGCCGATTCCTCCACAGTTCCAGCAGGTCATCTTCCTGTAGGAACTTCTCCTGTCTCTGATGGGGAGGTTCCTACTGTTGAAAGGTCTCCTGACTCTGTATGCTGCAGCAGCCAGTTCAGCCTCTTCTGGGGATGGTGCAGGGTCAACTTGTTTCACTAGACACCAGTTAAAGATGGCACTTTGGAGTAAGGCAAAGGTGGTAGTAGCTGTAGGGTTGAACTGGTTAATGTATCCATCATATTCAGGACGTGAGTTCAGTCCTTTGACAACAAGGTTGAGAAAGTTGCTGACAGAACAGGTACTTTGGCCTTGGATCTTGGGAATTTGAGCATACATGACAGCTGCCCTAGAAAGGTAGGTCTGCAGGGATTCAGTAGTGGTCATACGAACAGCATAGAGGTTAGTCATGGTAGTGTGCTCTAGCCTGCTGCCTTCCTCAGAGTAAAGGGAGTCCAGAAATCTGAAGGCTTTAGTGGCCATATCTGTGTTAGCATGAATGGCCGCCTGGATTGCGTCTGACACCCGATCTATGATCATCTTGAAGGCCTTGTTGTTCTTCCAGGTGGAGATCCTGGTGGGGACACCACGGGCCGGAACAGCTGGATCAGCACCCGCAACAACAGGGTAAGTAATGTCTTCAGCAGGGTAACCATCAGAATTAGCGGGCTCGCCGTCGACCACCGGCTGTTGGCAGTCGAAGGCGATGGCAATGGTGTCTCTATCGGACTTGAGGTCGAGGAGTATATGCACCCTGGCGCAGCGCCAGGTGTAGAGGTTGTTACCAGTGAAGATCCGGGGAGGTTGCATGGTGAGGTCTTCTGTGTGGGAGTCTTGGCGTTGTAGGTCGGAGTGTTGGGATATGGGGAATTACGAGGGCGGGGCAGGGGAAGTGGGGATGGAGTGCTTGTGGGAATCGGCGATCCAAAGGGATCCAGCGGATTGCAGGTTGGAGGGATGAGGAGGAGGGGGTGAGGGGGGAGGAGGAGGAGGTGACCGCCAATTTTGGGGGATGCTATCAAGCAAAGAGCTCAGCAGCCCCTGCACGTGGAGGGGGTCCTCTACAAACGTAGACATGGTAAGAGACATATGCATGAGTCCAGTGCGGGTAACTTCATGCTGCCAAACGTGGCGGCGGCAGAAGTTCCGCCGAATATCACCAGTCCATGCAAGTCGGGAGCACACCCTAAGGGCGGCAGAGAGGGAGGCTGAGATGCGGACGGCATCCGAGACACAGACTAGGGAAGGAATTTGCATCAAAGGATAGAACACATCATCTAGAAAAGTGCCTGGGATACCACTCAAAGGGGCATTATTAAGAAAGATTACAAGGGGCTCATGTCCTAGCAGTGAAACAACACCGCCCTAAAGTCGGACTCGAGAAAACCACCCGCCGTCTTCCGGCATTATTAGCGTACGGTATTTTTGGGATCCATCGCACGGTAAAGACGATATATCGTGTTTACTGTACAGTATATCGTGTATGGTCTAATTCAGCCTACGAAAATATCTTTCACTTGGCAGGTTGGCGGTTCGATTCTCGTCAGGAGCACCTGAGTCTGGGCCAGGGAATTTAGTATACCGCCTTGTACCGTACGATATATCACGATGTATCGTACGGTAATAGACCACGATGTTACCGTGTTTTTCTATCCCCCTCAGTATTGGTTTATTTGACTTGATTTTAAGTGTATGGACGTGTAAACGGTATTTCCTGTTATATCCCCTTGGTCTTATACTGATTTTCCCCAAAAAGGTTATAAAAATACCGTACGGTATCGATACCGTACCCCCCCCTGGATTTTTCAAGTACCGTAGTCACCCCTCACCCCCACCCACTCACATGCCCCACCCATCCATACCACCCATCCATTCACCCATAACCACCCATACCCAGCCACATAACGCACCCATTCACCCACCCCGGTCTTAAGTTGTGCAAAAAAAATGCCCCGCTCTACACACACTCCATGGTGGTCTCAGAATGCCATTTGAAGGTCTGAGTAAAAAGATAGCAAAAAACCTGAGGGCTGTCCCCCCCCCCCCCCCCCCCCCCCACCCACCCACACCCCCACCCACACCCACACACATGAGGTGCTCAGATTGGCCTGAAAATTAGCTCAAAACATCGCCATGAATCATATGCCATTATAGCCCCATCCCCAGAAAAAATGAGCGGCCTCACTGAAAAGTTGAAGGCATGGGCTCCTCCTGGAAGTTGTAATAAAACGAACAACTTAAACAACGTATTCCAATGAAAAAAGACTAACAGGAGATAGAAAGTCTTTGAACTGGAATAGGATGCTGGCTGAAGGGCCAGTGTTACAAGCAGAGGTGACTGTTTACGAGCTGACAGACTATACCCTCGCTTTCTACACTCGTGTTACAAACGATACACGACAATTGGACGATGGGGTAACTCCTGCTGAGAGGGCTCCGCCATAAACTTCAAACGGATCTGGTCTGGCTCCTGGATCTGGTCTGGCACCTGCTTGCACCCAGGGGAATTCCCCTGCTTGCACCTGGTCTTGGGGCGCGCTTTCCGTAAAGCAGTACAGTAACCGGGTATCTATGTTGCCGACAGGGGGGGGGGGGGGGGGGGGGGGGCACAAGCCCAGGGGGGGCGCTGCGGTACACTCGTTTTCGGCGACGAGCCCTGACAGTCCTCGAACGTCCACACATTTCCAAGATCCCCCGCAAAATGTTGTCGGAATCAAGAGCTCGCTGCAGCAAAGTTGTTTAGCACTACAATCCACTTGACACCAATAAATTATTCAGAGACTTACCTCGCAGTGCATATGGCCCATCAGGCGTCAAGTTGCTAGGCAGTGGCAAACCTCCAGGGCTTGCACTGGTCAGAGGCAGCAAAGCGATACTCTCATCCTTAGAAGCCCTTGCTGAGGTAATAACTTAGCGGCTGCCCTCCTCTCTCTTTTTGTTGCAGCATATCTAAGCAAAGCGGACTTTTTTATTTACTAGCTAATTTGCAATTTTTCAATTTCTGCCTTTTTCTCTGCTAACAAAGATGGCAGACTATAGCAGAGCCACCTACAACATGGAGGGGGTGAAGTGGTGAACAGGCTGAGTTGGTGATATATCATACATATGAAAGATGCTAGTTGGTATGACAGAAGGTAGGAAGGACAGGGGTTGATAAGAAAGGACAGGCAGCAAAAGGGAGGCCCATCAAGCATGGAAGCAGGACTGGACAGGGGCAGGCAATGAGGCAGAGGGACAGGTGGGTACCAGTAGCGCAGCCCGGCCCAGCCAAGAGCCCGGAGAACAGATGTCCGGGCATCAAAATCTCTGCACCAGGCAGAACAACGCCAGAATGAGCAAGTGGCGTACCAAGCTCGGGGTCCATGCAGCGCAATCTCCTGGGCACTTCAGCGCATCTTCAGGGAAAGCGATGGAAACCGAACGGCAAAACAGTCTGACAGATTTCCGCCCAGCCTTTGCGAGCTAGATCTCAGGCACCGGTGGTCCCATTCGAGAGTTAAAACAGTTTTGCAAATCGCAGATAAAACTCGGCGACAAGCTTACCTAACGTAATTTTCACCTGAGGCCACCGAAGTAGCCCAATGTGACTCCATGGGGACTAGGATTCTTGGGTCCACCTCTCTCGCAGTTTTCCAGAAGAGATGCCTCATCCGGGGAAGACACAATGAAGCTAATCAAAGCTGTACAGGAAGAAAGCTGCGTACAGGTATTTTGCAGCTGTCCAAGCTGCACTGCAGGGCGTGAAAAATTCGCTGACAATTTGAGCTACTCAAACTGTCAATTCGAAGGTTCGAGCACTGTAGGGATTATAGCCGAAAAGGATAGCACTCTAAACGGCCGTAAGTCTGACGCGTACATCATACGTCGGCGTGGTTTACCACGTGGAACTGCCAGCTCGACGGACCAAAGGCGCCAGCCTGTCGAAGGGCCAGGCGGGAGATTCAAGGACTAAGGCGAATTTCGATTCCGAGTTGCGACTAATTATGTCCAGTTGTGAGTTTTTCTACTTACGCCTATGGCGCGTCACCCATCGGCCCTGGGAACGCTAGACTGACGCCTTGACTCGATGGGTTCTCGAACTTTTGACAATACAAAGACAAACGAATCCATCATAGAAACGTGATGGAAGACGTTGTTGAGTTGGAATGTGTAGTCTGAAGGCATCGCCGAAATGTGTTGACTGAATGCTCATGCGCTTTTACACCCTTCAATTGCTCCCCCCTTCCGCGTCAATTATCTCGTTTCTGAACAAAACAGTGCTCCGTGGAGCAGGTCTAACGAACGATTGGAAGGATTATAGCAGAGGATGATTCGGCAATTTTTTGAAATACCCACGACTGGACATAATTAGTCGCAACTCGGATAATCTGAATCGAAATTCGCCCAAGTCCTTGTTTGGCCCTTCGACAGGAAGGGTTATAGCAGATGATGGCTCCGTCGAGCTGGCAGTTCCACGTGGTACACCACGCCGATGTACTGATGTACGCGTCAGACTTACGGCTGTAGAGAGTGCTATCCAGCCGAAAATGAGTGTACCGCAGCGCCCCCCCTGGGCTTGTTTCTCAGTTAAATGCCATGATCTCTGGCCCTATGTTACTTTCAACGAAACTTTCAACGAAACGTAGATCGAAAGAGCGATTGTTTTCACGGCTTAGTGCTTGTCCGTATCTACCTCCGAATCTAAACTGAAGACAATGCTGATATTGATCGTAGCCCTTGTCGTTTCGCTGGGATCTGCTGCTGCAGTTCCGCCCGGCAAGCATGCGCACTGCACCTTTAAAGGTAGTTATCTGCCCTGAATTAATTATCGCAACCATGATGCGTTGCTGCCGTCATTGGTGACCAGCTACGCACGAGGCTGACTTGTCGATCTCCCCTTACTCGTGTAATTTTGCCGATGCGAACCTGGCAGGTGCTAGAACGGCGTTAGTGCACCATAATGGGATTCCCTCAAGACAGCCGGACTTCTGCATGCCCTCCTCGGCCAGCCCCATGCAGCTCGGCGTCTATGAATGTTTGGTGCGAGGGATGAAGTACGCGGTGCAGATGGACTGCCAGCTGCATCTGAAGTCTAGGGACTCCGATGAGACGGTGATGCCTTGCCGATACTTCATGTTGCAAGGGCACGTGGCAGGTCGGTGATATCGCATCACGTGGGTGATCTGCACTGGCCACTTCAAAATATGTTCAGGTTTCTTCAGAAAACTTGGCACGCAGTGAATTAATTTAACTGCCCTGCAAATATGTAATGCACTGAAGAGGGACATTCAAATGCCCAATCCCTGTGAAGAACATCTCTTGAGTAGTTAGCCCAGAATTACAGAATATCTTAACGACCCTCGATCTCTGTGTTGTACAAGATACATCGTATTCCAGCTGTGATCCGATCACAGTTTTCCTTTTCGGCTACGAGCAGCAGCTTCTAGGCAGCTCCCCTGACTGGCTATTCAGCCACACCTAACTCTCTAACAGCTGTCCAGAACTTCACAAATATTTGGGTGTGGCACAGAGGCCGGCTGAGGGAGCTGCCCAGAAGGTGCTGGCAAAAGCTGAAAAGAAAAAGCCTGGTTTAGATGCATAGCAAAGATGCTGAGGCAGGCTTAAAGTGGCATGTGATTTCTGAAGTGTAGGCAGACGCTGTAGCAGCTCATGCATGGAACTATGCCATGGACGTATTTGACAAAGTTCAAGACTTCAACTCTTCGCCAGGTACGCAAGTGACGACCATGGGCCAAGGGGTTAGTTTTGGGGTGGTCCCCTGTCAACTTACATGGGTGCTTTGGTTTGTTAAGAAGACAGTTTGTTTGAGATCGGGTGTGGGGTTCTGAAGTGTATGAAGGAGTGTCAGATAACAGACTGAGGTAACTGTTTCCACCTCATAATATGGCTATATCTACACGATACGGCCTGCAGGGTATTGTTTATGGACAGGATAGGATAAGTGGCACCATTGTTTTGTTTAGCAGGGTCTTGTTTAAGGATAGGACAGGTCTGAAAGTAGCACCATTGAGATCCTGGTAGCCTTTGCGGTGTCCCCATGTCAAAAGCAATAATCTTTATATTGCATCGAGCAAGCTGGTTCTCTACGTAGATATGCCTCTATAAATAGTTTAAACTGTTTTTTTCTTGTAGAACCCTCATGGTGTTTTGCCTTTATAAGAACCCACAAAACATAAATCAGTACCTATGCTACATGTAGCAACTTCACAGCAAGTCCTACGCAGCCTCGCAAGCGACGCGGGAAATTGGCAGACAATTGGTGTGTTGGCAACGGAACGAAAGATGGCAACGGAAATGGAGCTGACCGAAACCAGTTAGTTATGAGACAGTTGGCTGACGTGTCAGGCTTCAATTTTTTGGTCGGGCAGTCTAACAAACAACGGGGTAACCCTCGGGGCTTCCGCCCCCCAGAAGTGGGGGCTCCGCCAAAAAACCTGACTGCCTGAACACTATTTCATTTTTTGGCTACAGATGGCAGCTTCCCACCAGCTCCAGCTAGCCACTGGGTCAAACCCAATGCTTGCTGCTGCATTGGAATGCTTGTCATATTGGCTTTCAGACACACTCCAGGTTTGGTTCAAGGACAGGGAAAAGGAGCTGCCTAGAAGCTGCTACTCGGAGCTCATAAAAGAAATAGTGCCCATGAAGAAGCTCCATTCCCCCCATGTGTATTTTGTCCTATCTCATAGTGCTTGGCCATTGATTTCCATCCTTCCTAACTGCTCAGCATCCCGCTACCCCTAGGCAATGCACACCAGCATCGTGCTTTGCATATGTATGTTGTTACAGTCCAGGGGTAGGCCAAGTAGGCTGAAGAGACTCGCCCAACCGTGACAGAAGGAACTTCAAACGAAAACGCACTGATAAACTGAACCCCAAACAATAGTTTTACCAACAGGTGCGCTGCGTTCGTGCTACATTGAAAATGTAATTCTACGATTACCCTTAACAAAAGCCTGTCTGTTAATGCAGATGACGCTGATGCCTGGATCGGTGCCATGATTGACAAGACAGGGCTGACGTCGCACTTTGAGCAGAACCCTGATGACGTCACAGCAATGGGATACCCCTCAGCAGACGCTGCAACAGCTCATGCTTGGAACTATGCCATGGAAGTATTTGACAACGTTAAAGACTTCAACTCTTCGTCAGGTGCTCAAGTTGCGATCAGGGGGCCAGGGGGTTGGGTGTTAGGGTGGTCGCCTATGTACTAACATGGATGCTTTGGTTTGCTGAGAAGACGGTTTCTATAAAATCGAATGTGGGAGTGGGAGAGGTGTCAGCAGAGCATGCGTCTTATGGCGTTGGGTAGGCGAGTATGTGAGTGGGTGTGTGTGGTGGGGGGGGGGAGGGGGTAGGAGGCGCGCGAGGGGGGGGGGGGGGGGGGGGGGGGGCAGGGGTTGGAAGGGCCTGTGTCTGATATCCCTTTCATCGTTTCATCTCAGAGCTTGTAGCAGTACTCAACGATGCTGACGGCACGATTTAAGCAATCCCTCAAGTGGTACAACAAATCCACAGTTCAGGCAACCACTTAAGGGGATCATCATATCCAGAATCCAGGAAACCACTCACGGGATCAAACACATGCATGCTTTAAGCAATCACTCAAGTGATTCAGCACATCCACAGTTCAGGTAACAACTAAAGGGTGCGTCATCCACAGTTCAGGCAACCACTTAAGGGGCTCATCATATCCAGTATCCAGGCAAACACTCACGGGATCAAACACATGCATGATTCAGGTAATCACTTAAGTGATTCAACAAATCCACAGTTCGGGCAACCGCTTGAAAGGGCTTGTCATACCCAGTATCGAGGCAACCACTCGCAGGATCAAACACATGCATGATTCAGGTAATCACTCAAGTGATTCAACAAATCCACCGTTCAGGCAACCACTCAAGGTGATCATCATATTCAGTATCCAGGCAACCACTCACGGGATCAAACACATGCATGATTCAGGTAATCACTCAAGTGAATCAACAGATCCACAGTTCAGGCAACCACTCAAGGGTGCGTCATATCCAGTATCCAGACAACCACTCACAGGATCAAAGACATGCATGATTCAGGTAATCCCTCAAGTAATTCAATATCTGCTGTGGACGACAACGATGATCTGTTCCGCCCAGTATCATCCAGGAAGCTGCTTATGGCACAGGCCAATCATGAGGCTCTTCAGATGGACGTGGACACGGATATGGATGTGTATGGGGGATCTGATGAGCTGATTGAGCTTGCTCTTGAGGCCGAAATGGAGGATGATGATATTGAGGAGGAGCTTGCTAATGGTCTGACACGTCACGTCAACAAGGAGCACATTAAGGTTCCTTCTTCCTACCTCCACCGCCGCAATGCCAAGCTCTTCTTAATCACGCCGCAGGGCTGCAAGTACAAATTCAGGGTATGTGTATGCATGTTTCGGTGGTTGGCCCCAGTGTAAGCAGACAGGTTATGTGTATGCATGTTTCAGTGGTTGGCCCCAGTGTAAGCAGACAGGTTATGTGTATGCATGTTTCGGTGGTTGGCCCCAGTGTAAGCAGACAGGGTATGTGTAGGCATGTTTTGGTGGTTGGCCCCAGTCCAAGCAGACAGGGTATGTGTATGCATGTTTTGGTGGTTGGCCCCAGTCCAAGCAGACAGGGTATGTGTATGCATGTTGTGGTGGTTGGCCCCAGTGCAAGCAGACAGGTTATGTGTAGGCATGTTTCGGTGGTTGGCCCCAGTGTAAGCTTCCAGGGTATGTGTATGCATGTTTTGGTGGTTGGCCCCAGTCCAAGCAGATAGGGTATGTGAATGCATGTTTCGGTGGTTGGCCCCAGTGTAAGCAGACAGGGTATGTGTATGCATGTTGTGGTGGTTGGCCCCAGTGCAAGCAGACAGAGTATGTGTATGCATGTTGTGGTGGTTGGCCCCAGTGCAAGCAGACAGAGTATGTGTATGCATGTTGTGGTGGTGGCCCAGTGCAAAGCAGACCGAGTATGGATGCATGTTGTGGTGGTTGGCCCAGTGCAGCCAGGACAGAGTATGTGTATGTATGTTGTGGTGGTTGGCCCAGTCAGCAGACAGAGTAGGTGTATGCATGTGTGGGTGGTTGGGCCAGTGCAAGCGGACAGAGTATTGTGTATGCATGCGTGTGGTCGTTGGCCCCAGTGCAAGCAGACAGAGTATGTGTATGCATGTTGTGGTGGTTGGCCCCAGTGCAAGCAGACAGGGTTTGTGTAGGCATGTTGTGGTGGTTGGCCCCAGTGCAAGCAGACAGAGTATGTGTATGCATGTTGTGGTGGTTGGCCCCAGTGCAAGCAGACAGAGTATTGTGTATGGCATGTTGTGGTGGTTGGCCCCAGTGCAAGCAGACAGAGTATGTGTATGCATGTTGTGGTGGTTGGCCCCCAGTGCAAGCAGACAGAGTATGTGTATGCATGTTTGGGTGGTTGGCCCCAGTGCAAGCAGACAGAGTATGTGTATGCATGTTGTGGTGGTTGGGCCCCAGTGCAAGCAGACAGAGTATGTGTATGCATGTTGTGGTGGTTGGCCCCAGTGTAAGCAGACAGAGTATGTGATGCATGTTGTGGTGGTTGGCCCCAGTGCAAGCAGACAGAGTATGTGTATGCATGTTGTGGTGGTTGGCCCAGTGCAAGCAGACAGGTATGTTATTGTTTTGGTTGGCCCCAGTGCAAATGTGTATGCATGTTGTGGGTTGGCCCCAGTGCAAGCAGACAGAGTATGTGTATGCATGTTGTGGTGGTTGGCCCCAGTGCAAGCAGACAGGGTATGTGTATGCATGTTGTGGTGGTTGGCCCCAGTGCAAGCAGACAGAGTATGTGTATGCATGTTGTGGTGGTTGGCCCCAGTGCAAGCAGACAGAGTATGTGTATGCATGTTGTGGTGGTTGGCCCCAGTGCAAGCAGACAGGGTATGTGTATGCATGTTTTGGTAGTTGTCCCCAGTGCAAGCAAATAGGCTGCCCCCCTCAAACTCACGCCTTATAATAAGGCGTACTATTTATTGATGTATGTATGTTACAGCCCAAGGGTAATCAACTAGGCTGAAAGGATTTGCCAAACCTCGAATATCCAAGATCATTCCAGACAATACAATACAAAAACAATAAGACAAAATAATAATATACTCTGGATGCGGGGCTGGAGTAAGAAGCACAAGGGTATGTGACGGGGGGTCTACTATAGTATGCACAGCACACCATTTCACCACTTATAATATGCACAGCGCTTCTATGCACAGCACTACTATGCACAGTACTAGATTATCACTAGGTGTACATCAAGTTGTATTCAAGCCTGGGGCAGTTAGGCTAAACAGGGATTTTCAACTTCCTCTAAGAGAAGGCGTTGGTGAATGCGCTTCCAGAAAAATATTATGAGCCTGGCCTGGTTTGGACCCATATCAGGGTGCGAGGCTGAGAGAAGTGTGGGCTGCCTGCCAACCAGCTTGTCAGCAGGTCCTTGCTTCTGTTCTTCTTCTTAAGCATTGTTTTAGGTTGGAAATCGCGGAGCTCCCCCTTCTGGGGGGCGATAGTCCCCAGGGTCACTGCTTTGATTGATTGTTTGTATGTTAGTATGTTTGTCCGTCACGTTCCAACCCTGGGCCTCGTAAACCCAATCTCCACCCTTCGAAACTCGGACAGCTCAAACCTCGTCGACATTTTTTTAACCCACTGTCCACCAATTTTCTGTGTCGCTTGCAACGCGCCTAGGGCTTGTCCTATCTGGTGCTACCTGACTAAGGGCTATACAGTCACCGGTACGCTCAGCGTTTTTTCTTTTCCGCTTTTCACAGCAGATTCTAGGCAGCTCTTTGAGCCGACCACTCGGCTGCACATAACTGTTTCAGCAGTTCTGGAAAGCCGACTGTGTCAGCTTCAGGGTGCTCCAGGTTGTGCTCAGTTTGGCTGAATAACTAGTCAGGGGATCTGCCTAGAAGCTGCTGCTAGTAGCTGAAAAGAAAAGGACAATCACTAGTGCAGTCCAAACTATCAACCATCTCTGCAATGCCACCCCTGCAGTTGGATGACCCTGAAAATGAGCTGCCCACACCCGACATTGCTGCAAGCTTGCATGGCCTTGTGATCCTTGTACTAGGTTGGAGAGACCCATTTTCCTCTATGCAGCTTCCTGACTGAGATCTATACAACCACTGGTATACTCCAAACTATTCTAGCCATTCAGGGGATGATTTGGATTTGGATTCTTTTAGTTTATAGCTCGTACCTCCACTTTCCAGGCAAACTTTCTGACAATTCTCAGAATTCTCGATTCTCAGGCCAAAATTCCAGATTTCTCAGGCCAATTTTCACATTCGAGGTACAAACTACAAAATGTGTGTTCAAACCCCAAATCCAAAGCATCCACTGAATTTCTATAATCATCTCTACAACGCCACCCCTGCAGTTGGATGACCCTGAAATGAGCTGCTCACACCTGACAGTGCTCTTGGCCTTGTGATCCTTGCACTAGGTTGGAAATACCCAGTTCCCTTCCTGGAGCTTCCTGACTGAGATCTGCATAACCACTGGTACACTCCAATTTATGAACCATCTCTGCCCCCCCCCCCCCCCCCCCCCCCCTGCAGTTGGATGACCCTGACAATGAGCTGCTCACACCTGTGATCCTTGTACTAGGTTGGAAATACCCATTTCCCTTCCTGGAGCTTCCTGCCGGAGATCTGCAAAACCACTGGTACACTCCAATTTATGAACCTTCTCTGCCCCCCCCCCCCCCCCCCCTGCAGTTGGATGACCCTGAAAATGAGCTGCTCACACCTGAGAGTGTTGTAACCTCTCATAGCATTGTGATCATTGCTGGAGCATTTATTGCATTGGCAGCATTGGGAGTCGGCATGGCCCTGTTCATCGGATTCTCGCACAATGTAGGTCTCAGTTATTTAAAGCACTGTTTTTTCTCTATTGACATCGTCAGCGGTTGGCGTTCATCGGCTTAGTATTTATTAGCTTGGCAGTGTTGGTAGGTTGACAGCGTTGGTAGCTTGACAGCGCTGGTGGTTGGCATGGCCGCTATCGTCGACTTCTCACTCCATGCGCTTTACTGATGTTATTCTAGATTTGATCCTGACGTGTTGACGTTGGTCAAGTCGCTTGAGCCAGTTCGGCTATGCCTGGATTGCATCATACAGGCCTGTATTTATGCTACAGTCCAGGGTTAGGCCAAATAGGCTAAAGGAACTTGCCCAAGCGTGATAGAAAGGACTTCAAAATAACAAGTTCTATGCAGCGTCGCCTGCGACACTAAAAATGGTGGAGACTGATCGCGAGGGAGCGACAGGTGGCAACGGAAGCAAGTTAGTTACGAGACCGTTGGCTGACGTGTCGGGCTTCATCACGGTCAGACGGATGGATTGATGGACGGACAAATGGGTAAACATGTGGGCTCCCGCCCCCCAAAAGGGAGGGCTGTGCACAAAGCATTGATGAGCTGGCATGTGGAAATGGCATGGAAATGGCATGGAAATAGAAATGGCATGGAAATGGCATGGAAATAGAAATGGCATTTAGATAGCAGGTTGCAAACAAGATAAGGCAGTGCAACAAGCAGAATGAACAAAGTACGTATGCGCCCAAGGTTCATACATGCATGTCAAGCCGCGGGACTTATGGAGTTGAGTACTGCTGAGTAGGGAACGGCAATATGATATCGTATGATATCATGTCATCATATGATGCCGGCAGTCTGACTATGCTAATGTTACCATTTATATACAATATCATATGATGCAATTTTGATGATATCAATATCATATAATATCATGCTCACCTTTAGTCAACATCATATGATATCATACTCACCTTTGGTCAACATCATATGATATCATACTCACCTTTGGTCAACATCATATGATATCATACTCACCTTTGGTCAACACCATATGATATCATACTCACCTTTGGTCAACATCATATGATATCATACTCACCTTTGGTCAACATCATATGATATCATACTCACCTTTGGTCAACATCATATGATATGCAGGTCCCTACTAGTGGTAAGTAGGGAACGGCAACTTATATTAGTGTTTGGAAAACTAAAATGAACTAATATTATTATAGTGTCACAATAATATAAGTTCAAATATACCGGTATTCAAAATTCTGGTGAGATGGCTCATCCAACTAATATTATATAATATTATTTATTCACTAATATGATTTAACATTGCTGACCCCTAGTGATGAGGGCACCAGGAAAAATGTTATCATCATTATCATTATCATTATCATCATCATACTGACACTTTTGTTTTACAAATAGTCTGACCTGACTGCGTCTTTCTCCACAGTACTCCGAACTGATGGGTTTTACGTCCTTCCACACCATCTTTGTTTCAATTACCTGCTTTGCTCATCCAAGCTAGGTGGTTTTTACGTCCCCCCCCCCACCCCCCCCCCCCCCCCCCCCCCCCCCCCCACACACACACACACTGACGTGTTCCAATCACCTCCTTCGCTCATCTGTCTCCACAGAACTTCGAGCTGATGGTTTTTACGTCCCCCCACACCGACTTTGTTTCAATTACCTTCTTTGCTCATCACATGATGAGCAAAATGTTTTTTACATCCCCCTTCCTTCCCCCACCCCACCCCACCCCACCGACTTGTTTCAATTACCTGCTTCGCTCATCCTGTGATGAGCTAAGTGGTTTTTACGTTCCCCTTCCTTCCCCCCCCCCGCCCCGACTTGTTTAAATTGCCTACTTTGCTCATCTCTTTCCACAGTACTCCGAGCTGATGGTGGATAAGCAGGAGCTCAACTATCTGAAGGCTGAGATCTTGAAGCATCCACACCTCGCAAAGAAACTGCTACCCGAGGAGGTCCAGGCCGCCCCTACTCGAGTGGGAGAAGAGGCAACCCAAGCACAGACCAGCTCAGCAACAGACTGAAGGTCTTCCCTTCAAACTATGTTTATGAGTGTGTATGTGTGTGCTTATGTGTATGTATAGCTTTGCTGATTTGCAGCAGCTTGATAAGCACCTTATACAACAGTCTGGTGGTAAAAGTAGGAGAGGTAGGAGTACGAGTGGGAGAGGAGGCAGCCCAGGCACAGACCAGCTCAGCAACAGACAGAGGGTCTTCCCTTCAAAACTATGTTTATGAGTGTGTATGTGTGTGCTTATGTATATATAGCTTTGCTGATTTGTAGCTGCTTGATAAGCACCTTTTACAGCAGGCTGACGGTAAGAGTAGGAGAGTTAGGAGTACGAGTACGAGATGAGGCAGCCCAGGGGGGGGGGGGGGGGGGGGGGGGGTAAGTCTGAAGGTCCGAATGGCAGGATAATGCATTAAAATAGAATTAAGAAGGCTGCGCATCTGATTATCTGAAGGCAGAGATCGGTGTTTTTCTATTCAGCTATGAGCAGCAGCTTCTAGACAGCTCCCCTGACTGGCTATTCAGCCAAACCTGGCGCAACCTCGAGCACCTTGAAGGGAAGGGAAGGGAAAGGAAGCTGCCTAAAAGCTGCTACGCGTAGCCGGAAAAAGAAAAAGTGATCGCTTGGGCCAATGTGGATGAACGTACCCTATCTTACTAGTAAGAAGGCTGTGCACATATCTCCTGGAGAATTGTATGAACTCAAGTGTGCCACATTGGTTGAAAGGAAACATATCGCATGTGTTGTGTTGAATCATGCGGGTCAATGTGGATGAAAAGACCCTGTCTGATTAGTTGTGTGAAGTCATGTAGGCAAACTTTGCTGAAAATAAGCATTTCGCACCTGACATGTACGCAGCACTGCATGAACTCGTTTTGTTAAATACTCTGTGCCCTTTGATGAGGGCTACGTAACCAACAGAGTTTTTTGTTTCAGAAAATGAGTCTTCTGGTAGTGATCATAGATTTGGTATTTTTCAAGGTTGGGCTCCTGGTAGCGATTTGGGTAGGAGGGTTTGGGGGTCGGGCCGAGATTCGAGTCTCGTCGTAGCAGAAGTTCGACCAAAACAGGGTCCCAGGTAGCGATCGCTGCTGGTAGTGGGGGGAACAAGTCCTATGCAGCATCGCAAGCGACACGGAAAATTGACGGAGTGTGTTGGCAATGGAACGACAGGTGGCAACGGACTGGAGCTGACCAAAGCCAGTTTGTTATGAGGCAGTTGGCTGACATGTCAGGCTTCAATTTCTCCGTTGGTCGGACGGTCGGGCAAACGGACAATGGGGTAACCCTGGGGGCTCTCGCCCCCCAGAAAGGGGGGCTCCGTCAAACAAATCTGGTAACCAATCACAGTGCTGAGCGGAGAGAGCACCCATAGATCACATATGATCCTGAATTGTTCATGATAGAAAGAAGCTTCATTTTTGGCGGGGCCCCCCCTTCTGGGGGGCGGGAGCCCCCAGTGTTACCCATTTGTCCGTTCGACCGTCTGACTGTGATGAAGCCAGACACGTCAGCCAACGGTCACGTAACTACCTCGCTTCCGTTGCCACCTGTCCCTCCCTCGCGATCACTCTCCTCCATTTTTTAGCGTCGCAGGCGACGCTGCATAGAACTTGTTCCATCCTGCTGCTGCTCGACACCATCATCAGTTTGTCATACAACGGTGTTTTTCTTTTCAGCTATGAGCAGCAGCTTCTAGGCAGCTCCCCTGACTTGCTATTCAGCCCAACCTGGCGCAACCTCGAGCACATTGAGGCTTGCATAATCAGCTGTCCATAACTGCTGAAATAGTCCGGTGTAGCCCAGTGGCCAGATTAGGGAGCTGCCAAGAAGCTGCTATGAAAAGCCGAAAAGAGAAAACCTGGTTTTATGAAGGTACAGGGGTAGGCTGCAGTGCTGGATAAATAATAGAGAATATATAAACATGCATACATACATGTATTTAGTACAATGACTGTAGCTCCATGTACGTGTGTTTCAGTCTAGGGGTAGAATTAAATCATCACTGTAGCACGAGCTCAGGGCCCCCGTTGGTAAAACGATTGTTTGGGTTTCACTTACATACATCATACAGGGGTAGCCAAGTAGGCTACAGGGACTTGCCTAACCACGAACAAAAGCTCCATATGTGTGTTTTTGTCCAGGGGTAGCCAAGGAGGCCACAGGGACTTGCCTAACCACGAACAAAAGCTCCATATATTGGCCTTACCCTTCTTTGCAGGGCTCTTCATCCACCCTATCTGACTAGTCGTATGAAGTCATGTGGGCCAACTTTGCTGAAAAGAAGCATATCGCACATGACATGTACGCAGCACCGCACGAACTCGTTTTGTTACATACTCCATGTGCCCTTTGATGGGTGCTACATAACTGACGAAGCTTTTTCGTTTCAGAAAGGGGGTCTTCTGGTAGCGATTAGGGATTTGGTGCCTTTCACCCCTTTCTTTGTGTAGGCTGTGTGCGTACCCCGATGTTGTCAGGGACTGTCATAGTTTTTCTTTACAGCTACGAGCAGCAGCTACTAGGCAGCTCCCTGAGCCAGCCACTGGGCGAAGCCCCAAGATCTCGACAGTTCTGGACAGCGGGTACTGCCAGCTTCTAGACACACTAGGTTGTATTAGCTTTGGCTGACTAGCCAGCCAGGGGAGCTGCTGTTTAAGCTGAAAGGATAGCACTGGGGGCTGTGTGTGCACCTCTTTCCTATAATGGGCTGTGTGTGTACCCCCTTCTTAGTATGGGCTGTGTGGGCATCCCTGTCCTAGTATGGGCTGTGTGCGCATCCCTGTCCTAGTGTGGGCTGGGTGCGCATCCCTGTCCTAGCACTGGGGCTGTGTGTGCACCTCTTTCCTATAATGGGCTGTGTGTGTACCCCCTTCTTAGTATGGGCTGTGTGTGCGCATCCCTGTCCTAGTATGGGCTGTGCGTGTATCCCTTTGTAAGTATGGGCTGTGTGTGTATCCCTGTCTTTGTAGAGTCTGTGTGTGCACCAAGGTTTGAGCGTCTCGTGCTGCTGATCCCCACCCATGCCACTGTTTCCCTTTTGGTCTACTCGTAGCAGCTTCTAGGCAGCTCCCTTTCCCTGTCCTTTGGCTGAGCCTGAATTTAGCTTGTGCGTCTGAATGCTGATACGACATGCATGCCAATGCAGCTGCAAGCATTGGGTTTCACCCAATGGCTAGCTATTGAAGCTGGGGGGAAGCTGCCCTGAGTAGCAACAAAATGAAACAATGACACATGCTGGAAATGATAAATCTAGCTGTCTAGCCTCCCTTTTTAGTCTCCAGGGGGGAGGGGGGGGAGCCCCCAGTGTCACCCTGTTGTCCGTCTGACCGTCTGTTCGTCTAACCCTAAGAAATCCTGGCCCTAACTGGCCCCTGGCCTGGCCCTTTGATACCCGAGGTGATAAATAAATAAATAGTACGCCTGATTAAGAGGCGTGAGCCTACCCGTTTGCTTTCACTGGGGCCGACAACCAACACCCAAGGTGATTCCACATTCCTTCTTAGTTTGTACCTTACTTAAATGCTGCAGGGGTTTTGCGGTTCTCCAGTTACTTCATGCCTACTAATAGGTTTTGCGGTTCTCCAGTTACTTCATGCCTACTAATAGGTTTTGCGGTTCTCCAGTTATTTCATGCCTACTAATAGGTTTTAAAATGTGAATACCACTGTCAGCAGATCGCCGGTAGAAGATGTCTGGCTGACCGAATAGTTCCGGAGGATGCGGGATGTACGGGAACCTTCTAGGTGTTCCGGTACCTTCTAGGAAGCTGCGTCACACTACGACTTTTTCAACACTCCGTTGACAACCACTAGCTGCACCAACATTCCGGATACCAATCGGATATTGTATCGAGTTGTTTTTATGTTTCAGAGCTTTTCCACTCACCAAGCTGCACATAGCTTTTTTTTCAGCTTCCAGCAGTAGCTTGTAGGCAGCTCCCCTGACTGGCTAGTCAGCCAAACCTGATGCAACCTAGTGCACCTTGAAGCTGACAAAAACAGCTTTCCTGAATTGTTGACATTTTGAGGCTTGGATCAGTGGCTGGCTCAGGGAGCTGCCTAGAAGCTGCTGCTCGTAGCTGAAAATAAGAGCTACGAAGCTTCCCCCCGTTGTGTTTGCTTGCTCACCAAGCTGCCCCCTAAAATGCTAGCTTGCTGCAAGTTTGCTTGTATGTATGTATTGTTACAGTCCAGGGGTAGGCCAAATAGGCTAAAGGGATTTGCCCGGCCGTAGTATGAAGGGCTTAAAAAGATAAAGCTTGCTGCAATATTGCCTTGGTATTTTTGAGGATTAGTCAGCTGACCCCTCCTGGATGTTGTGGAGCAGGTTGTCTTGGGTCATCAATGGCCTGTTGATGACAATGGCTTGGCTTGGGTTGGGTCAGCAATGGCTTGTCGATGACAATGGCTTGGCTTGGCTTGGCTTGGGTCAAAAATTGCTTGTCGATGACAATAGCTTTTCTTGGGTCACCAATAGCCTGTTGATGACAACGTAATGTAATGTCCTTTGAGGGAGTACGTTTGTTGAACAAACAGGCTGCCTTAGTAATGCCGGGTCGCATATGGGTGATTAGTTCAACAATGCTTTTTCTTTTTAGCCCCTCCTGTCACTGTTGAATGAGTCCATTCAGCCTATTCGGCCTACCCCTGCTCTGTAACATACATACATACGACTCAATGAGGCGAATTTGTAATCATGATAATGCCATTCAAACTGAATCCTCGGAGTCGCTGGTGTGTGTCGGGAGACCCACCCCCTGGGGTGAAATACCTTCAGCAACCAGAAAAAGGGCTACATTACTACCAGTGCACAGTTGCACACCGCATAATACATCCTTCTTGACTACCGTTATTTAGCATACATTTCGATCTGCGCAAGAGGGGGCGATAATGATATGGTACGATGACGAGCACTGCCCCAGCACGCAGCATGGGATGGGTCTCCCGTCACAAACCTCCGACAGTCCCACGCCGCATAATGTTGTTATGCCTCAATGAAGTTCAACTAGCTGAACTGAAGCTATTCTTAGTTTTCCTCCCACCTTACCTTACCGACACTTCTGAGACACTCCTAGTCTAATAATCATATTAGAGCGGAGACCCAGCCACTTGGTGGGTCCGACCGGGGGTCCGACCCACCCTTTGGGGGGAAATCCTTTAATTTCAAAAAATAAAACATCGACTGTTTCATTGGTCTGCCGAGTTAACGCCTAGGGCGAGACGGTAGAGGTTCCGCATGGGTAATGTAACCAATGAGGGAAATGTGGTGACCGATAGGGGAATGTGAGGATCGTTATCGCTCACACGTAAGGCCTTTCCCCCCAAAAAGTAATTCAAAATAAGTACGAGCTGCCGCAGGACGTGAGATTGAAGGAACCGTCCTGTTTGCATGTATCGGACCTATTTGAGAATGGCTACTATGTTGGGTTTATTTGGTTTCGCAGGACGCAACTGCACCTAAGTTTGGACTTCCGCGCGACAGCAAGGGTCTATCCAACAATATGAACACATCTGAAACATAATTAAATTGCTATGTCAGTACAGCCGAATACCGCGCAGGGTAATTTTTAGATTAATGAAAAGCGTCTTTTACAGCACCATGGTGCTTCTATTAGCCTATTCGGTACTCCGAGCAGCTTTGGGGTTCCCAAAAGCAACCCAAGTGGATAAATGTACCCCCCCACCCCCCCACCCCCACACACCCCCCACACACCCACACACACACACACGCACACCCACACCCACACACAAAAATACCAATGCACATACCGGTAATTTAGCACGTGTGCTGCAAGTCGCGCCTTGAAGAAATCCCCGCAGGGCCCCCTTGCTGAATATCGGCACAGATGCTATATATCCATGGATGTGTCAAAACCAGAGATACGCCGTCCGCGCAAAATCTACGGATGTCAATCAATTGGTATCGGTACTATGTTGGGAACCTTGTACCGCTTTTTCCTTACCCTCCCTCAACAAGGCAGCAGCGCAATTCGTGTATTCCTGCAATCGAGGATCGTCGGGAAAGAGCTTGACGGAGTTTTTAATTGGCCTGGACAATGATAATTTGAAAGTTTCTCCCAACCGCTTCTGATGCCTTCATCACTCCTTAATGATTTTTGAATTTGAGTATTCGTGTGTTGTTAGTTTGTGAGTGGCCAGCTCGCAGTCTCTTCCTCCAGTTCAGTATCCCGTTTCCAATTGTGCATGCCTCTCAAAAAGAGCAAATCAGCTAGACAAATCCGACTTGCTTCCTGATAATGAAATCCGCAATCACCCTACGTTCCACGAATTCCACGAGGAAGCGATAAATCCATTGATCCAACCAGAGCTTCCAAAAGAAGAATTGGGCTGTAATACAGGCTCGGTGATCTGCTTGCAGTGCTAAATAGTCCACCTCGAACTTTTAAAGCCCACGCGAATATTACGGTCGCTGGTTCTGAACAACCTTGGGTAGTTATCCACCGTCCTTGGTTGCTTCACATCCTGTCCTCGTCGTAGGCTGCTAAGCTGGTACCTCCTCCTCCTCTTGTACCAGCAGCTACTTCTAGCCTCTGATTTCTGGCTCCTTCCATCTTTTCTTCTTCTCCGGAGCCTCGAATCGACAGCTACGGAATACCTGGCAATCGTCGACACAAATGGCAGCAACATGGAGGGACTTCGTGCTCATGCCCTTGCTCCTTCCTATTTTGGTTCTCTACTATTGCGCGTCCTTCTTGTTGAGTTGGTTAGCCACTTGCACCATCATCCCGTCTCTGCTACTGGCTAAGCGAATGTAAGTTGGGTTGGAAGTATGATCTGTACGGTTCTACACGGATGTAACAATTTCAATTTCAATTTCAATTTCAATCTGTACGTCGCTATGACACGAGCTCCCTGCTTTTTTTTTATCACGCGACAATTTGTTGCATTAATTAGATTCCTGTACAGCGTAAAAGAGGCTGCATTGCCATAGGTTTTCTTTTCAGCTACGAGCAAACAGCTTCTAGAAAGCTCCCATACTCCCCTAGATGCATTTTGAGCTGTCGAGACAATCAGCAATCAGCTGTCCAGAACTGCTGAAATATTTGGGTTCACATCACCGGCTGGCTCAGGGAGCTGCCTAGAAGCTACTGCTCGTAGCCGAAAAGAAAAGCTCTGTGGTGTGAGGCATTGATAGATAATGTATTGTGATCACATTTCTGATGTTGCTAGAAAAAGGGGAAACGGGCTACTAAGTAAGATGCACTTCGGGACCTGGTGCATATATTCTTTAGGATGACAAATTAAAAACAATAATATGTGTGTGTTTTGACAATCTAGCCAGACAAGGCATAGCCAAATAGGCTGAAGAGACTTGCCCAACCTCAATATTGGGAAGGGCTGTATACAAAATAAGAACTGGTGAACCAACCCCCAACAAATTGTAAACGACAGGGGACCGGAGTTCGTGGTATGCAGATGATTTATCTGCAAGGAAAAAAGAACAGACTAGAGGGCCAGGGCGAAGTCAGCAGGGGGAGAAGCCAGAGCGGGGGGCAGGGATAGGGGGGGGAGAGAAGAGAGGGGGTGGCAGGCAGGAGAGGAAAGAAATGGAAGGAAAGAAGAAGAAAGAGAGAAAAGAGGGGAGAGCGGCAGGCGAGAGAGACACAAAGAAAAAAGAAATAAAGAGAGAAAGAAAGAACGACAGAAAGAAGAGAGAAAGAAAGAGAGAAAGAAAGTAGAGGAGGGGATGAGGAGGGAGAGAGGAGGGAGGGAGATATGAGGTGAGAGAGAGGAGAGGGAGTGCAGGAGGGAGGGAGGGAGGGAGTCAGGGTAGGGAGGGAGAGAGGAGGGAGAGGATGAGGAGGAGGAGGATGATAGAGAGAAGAGGATTATGATTAGAGGGATAGAGAGATTGAGTTCGAGATAGAGGTATGTTGAGTTATGGATGGTATTTAGGAGTCATGGATTAGGTGAGAGAGAGTATATAATATATATATATATATATATATATATATATATATATATATATATATATATATAAATAAATACATGAATAAATAAATACATGAATAAATAAATAAATAAATAAAAATAAAAAATTAAATAAATAAGTAAATACATATCTCCAATGGTGCCTAATTATTGGCCTTTTGGGACAAACGGTTTTGACCCATGGACTCCAGTCCAGTGAAAACAAAAAATGCTACAAAGTTGCTTAACCACATCACCTCAACATATAAATAATTGGATTTGGGTATGCTCAGGGTTTGTGAACCAGATGAAGTAAACTCTTTTTTTCTTCACCATGGGGGTCCCTAACTCAGGACAGATTTTACACAAATGTGGGACGGAGCCAAGCGCAGTCAATTTTAATTTTTTGAAAATTGAATTAGGTAGGCCTGTCTTGCACATCTTCCCTTTCAAGTCATTGTCACAGCAGGTTGTGGAAGATACTGTGCAGGCAGTACGGGCTGTACAAAGCCAAAAATCACTGAGTATTTGCACATTTTGGGCCAATTTAGGAGTCCCTAATTATGTTACAAGCCGCACAGCCGCAACTGCATCGTTTTGTGTCTTCGTCTTTTCAGAGAAGGGAACGAAATCACTTTTCGAAAAAATTGAAATTTGAAATTTCAAATTCCAATTAAAAAAAAAAAAAAAAAAAAACTTTTTTTTCTTTTCTCATTAAACATCCACATCTGAAGTTAGATTTTGATTTGGAAAATTTTCAGGTATAGACCGAACTGGCAGGTGGAACGCTGGTATCGGCCGAAATGGCAGATGGAATTGCTATTGCAGTTCACTCAGACGCCGAGGCTGAAGCGCAGCCTCCGACCTTGCGGTAGGGGCTAGATATGCCTTTCGTCCCGCGGAAACTTGATTCGCGATATCTCGCGCGACCTCGTATTTGACGCGGATTGGATTTGTCCCAAAATATTTCGTACATCTCGTGTACTGCCAACTGCCTGCCGGCCTGGGCTGCTCGCGACCGAATGCCCATCGGAACAAAAAATAGCTGCGCGTCTAGCTGAAACACTGATGAGAAACTCTATCTAATCAGAATTCGATTCCGAGCATTTTGGGGTGTGTACGGCTCTGTCCCACACTCTTGTCCCGAATTATGGCGTTTTGGGGATTAGGCACCATTGGAGATAATTAAATAAATAACAAGGGCGTGACCGCCCTTGTGTTGGATTGGACCAAGGGATCCGCTGGTGGCTAGGGGTGGTAATGGGTAGCCCCGCTGTAACCATGGAGGGGCGGTAATTAGGGTTGTTTTGTGTGCGGTGTGCGGTGTGTGTTTCTGCCCTCGTGTATGGAGATCCGCTGGGGATGGGGAGCTAGGGTTGTTTGGTGTGCGATATGCGTAACCTTGTTGCTGCCCTCGTGGCTATTCTTGCGGAACGTATGTCCCGTTTAACGCGCTTTGGTATACAGTTGCTCGTTACGTCATAAACTAAGGCTGTGCACCCTCCGGCTGTGACTAGGCAGTCTCCTTCGAGGTGACTTGACTGCCGAATCCTATGTTTAAGTGGTTTGGGGCGCAGTTTAACTTAAATGTACCTGGAAGATGGGGTGACGTGACTGCAATTACAACTTGTCTGAAATTTGCTTCGAGTCGGAGTGGAGGTGACTGTATTTGCGAGTTTCTCGAGCTGCCTGCGTTTGCAAACGTCAGTTGATGCGGTCCAAATGCACTTTGTAGGGCGAACCCTTAGGTTCCCTAGCGCATCCGTTTGGCGCATCCGTTTTGCTCGTCCGGCAGTACGGCTGTTGTACCGAAGTCGCTACCCATGGAGGGGCGGTAAATAAATAAATACATACATAAATAAATAAATAAATAAATAAATAAATAAACAAATAAATAAATAAATAAATAAATGAATAAATAAATAAATAAATAAACAAATTAATTAATTAATTAATAAATATCCCATATCTCATACATGAATAAATATATATACAAAAAAACATACATAAATAAACAAAGAAACAAAGAAATAAACAAAAAAAGAAAAATAGGCCGCCTTATTACTAGGCATGAGGTTGACGGGGCCAGCATGTTTGCTTGCACTGGGGCCAACCACCATGCATGTGATTGTATATATATGTTAAAAGTCCAGGGCTAACCAAGTAGGCTGAAGTTCATTATGGAAGGTAATGATAACACCTGGTGGGGCGTGGCATTAAGGGAACCCGTCGTACGCGGGCAGAGAACGGTTCAACGGTCTACCACCTCGACTGGACTAGCTACCATCGCGGGTAGACTACGACCTGCGACGCTAAGGGAGACCGTAGGGGGAATCGAACCCCCAACCCTTCTTCGTTAAAGCGATTTGGCATACCACTAGACCAATCGTATCACTGAAACGGGCTGTGATGGAAGCATTGATCTATATCACCTCACTCCATAGCTTTTATCTTCAGCCACTAGCAGCAGCTTCTAGGCAGCTCCCCTGACTGGCTAGTCAGCCAAACCTGATGCAACCTAGTGCACCTTAAAGCTGACACAACCAGCTTTCCCGAATTGTTGCCATCTCGGGGCTTGGCTCAGTGGCCGGCTCAGGGAGATGCCTAGAAGCTGCTGCTCATAGCTGAACATAAAAGCTATGCTTCACCCTTTTTGGTGACACATATATACTTAATGTTTCTGTACCACCATAGTCTACACCTGGGCATCGGGCTGTTATATACGTAATGTTTATGGCCAATTCCCTAGCAAAAACACTGGTCACTCCTCTAGTAGTAGAAGATAGTTACAGTGATAGAAACTGAACAATGAGACGGTACCCGGCAGTACATCGGCCAAGCTGCCCGATAGAGCAGTGGAGTCGAGGGCTGCTCAGATACCTAAAAAATCAGGACTCTGAGATGGTACTTGACAGTACATCGGCGAGCTGCCTGATAGAGCAGTGGAGTTGTGTCACCACTCTAGTCTAAAGGGTGGCATTCCAATCACCTTTGTTTACACCAACTAACCAACCAATGCTGCTCCGACCATCTTTCTTTCAGGAGAGAAGCATTGCCATTCATACCATTTTTGTGGTCTCAGTTTGGACCAGTGGGTGGCCTCATGACTCGATTGGGCTTTGAGGCTTCCTACAGCATCAATGTGATCACTCGACTTCTCACACTTCCTATGAGGCCTTACCTGCCCTCGTTTTATGTCATCGGCTTCCCGGTGGGTCATGGTCTGGTTCTGAGCTTATTTGATATAATAATATAATAATGTAATAATATGATATATAATAAATATAATATGGCCTGTTTGGTATGTTATTTAGCCTATTTTATATAATTATAAAATAATATGGTATAAAATATGGCCTGTTTGGTATTTTATTTAGCCTATTTGATATAATTATATAATAATATGATATATCATTTATAGTATGGCCTGTTCGGTATTTTATTCAGCCTATTTGATATAATGATATAATAAGGTCTGTTTGGTATTTTATTTAGACTATTTGATATAATTATATAATAAGGTCTGTTTGGTATTTTATTTAGACTATTTGATATGATTATATAATATGGCCTGTTAGGTATTTTATTTAGCCTATTTGATATAATGATATAATAAGGTCTGTTTGGTATTTCATTTAGACTATTTGATATAATTATATAATATGGCCTGTTAGGTATTTTATTTAGCCTATTTGATATTGCTTGCTTGACGCCTCAAACCCCACCCTCCCCATCCCACAAATCCCACCCCACAAACCTTGAGAATAGCGGCATAAAAATCCTCAAAATCCTCAAAGTCCCTCTCCACCACAGAAATGCGCAACCACATCATTGGCAGAGAATCTGAAAAGATATCCAGCCCTGGGCAACATTGTAGCCCACAAAGCTTGACGTCTCAACCCCACCCCACCCCACCCCAGAAAACCCACGCCTCAAAACCTTGAAAAGTATGGGCATAAAAACGCCTGAAATCCTGATTTCCTCAAAATTCCTCTATGACACCACAGAAATGCGGAACCACATCATTGGCAGAGAACATGAAAATACATCCAGCCCTGAGCAACATTGTAGCCCACGAAGCTTGACGTCTCAACCCCACCCCACCCCAGAACCCCCACGCCACAAACCTTGAACATAGGGGCATACAAATGCCTGAAAATCCCTCTCGACCACAGAAATGCGGAACCACATCACTGGCAGAGCATATCAGACGACATCCAGGCCTGAGCTACAAAGTAGCCCTCAAACCTTGACGTCTCAACCCCACCCCACCCCACGCCACAAACCTGTAGAATAGGGGCATAAAAACGCCTGTAAATCCTCAAAATCCATCTCCACTACAGAAATGTGGAACCACATCACTGGCAGAGCACCTGAAAAGACATCCAGCCATGGGCAACACTATAGCCCACAAACCTTGACGCCTCAAACCCCACCCCGCCCCACCCCACCTCACAAACCCCACCCAACCCCAAAACACCCCGCGCCACAAACCTTAAAAATAGGGGCATGAAATGCCTCAAAATCCCTCTCTACCGCAGAAATGCGGAACCACATCACTGGCAGAGCACCTGAAAAGACATCCAGCCCTGAGCAGCATCGTAGGACTGCCCTACCACGAGACTCTGAACAAGGAGTCCCACTACTTCACAGGTAGGGGGGACCCCATGAAGTCGACGACTAGAGATAGTGGTGGTGATTTTGTAGGACATTGGAAGAGGGGTGGGAGGTGCGTATAGACTCGCATAGCCGCATGGCTGTTCTAACGGGGTTCAAAGGAGTAGCCGCGACTGGCTTGAAGACGCTCGATAAACAAGCAGCGCAGGCGCGTGCGGTATATAACGATAAATTTGAACTCTGAACAAGGATTCCCACTACTTCACAGGTAGGGGAGAACACAAGGGTGACCAATTTGTTGATGGTGGGGGTGGTAGCAAATAGCGGGGGTGGGACGTGGATGGCGGGGGGTGGGTAAGGGTGAGTATTGGATGGTAGTGGATGGTTGTGGGTGGGTGGGGGGGGGTAGTGACTGGTGGTGGGGGTGTGGTTCATAACGATACATTTGAACTCTGAACAAGCCTTGAAGGAGTCCAACTAATTCACAGGTATAGGGGTACACAAGGTTGACCAATTTGTTGATGGTGGGGGTGGTAGTGGATGGCGGGGGTGGGATGTGGATGGGGGGTGAGTGTTGGATGGTGGGGATGGTCGTGGGGGGTGGGTGGGGGTGAGTATTGCATGGTGGGGATGGTAGTGGATGGTTGTGGGTGGGTGGGTGTGGGTAGTGACTGGTGGTGGGGGTGGGGGGTTATGGGTATGGGTGGTGGTGGTGTGTGTGGGGGGGGGGGTACACAAGGTTGATCAATTTGTTGATGGTGGGGGTGGTAGTGGATGGCGGGGATGGGACGTGGATGGTGGGGGGTGGGTGGGTGGGGGTGAGTAGTGGATGGCGGAGATGGTAGTGGATGGTTGTGGGTGGGTGGGGGTGGGTAGTGGATGGTGGTGGGGGTGGTGGGGTATGGGTATGGGTGGTGGTGGTGTGTGTGCACAAGGTGGGGGGGTACACAAGGTTGATCAATTTGTTGATGGTGGGGGTGGTAGTGGATGGCGGGGATGGGATGTGGATGGTGAGGGGTGGGTGGGGGTGAGTAGTGGATGGTGAGGGTGGTAGTAGATGGTTGTGGGTGGGTGGGGGTGGGTAGTGGATGGTGGTGGGTGGATGGTGGTGGGGTATGGGTATGGGGGGGGGGTACACAAGGTTGACCAATTTGTTGACGGTGGGGGTGGGTAGTGGATGGTCAACCCCAACCCCGACCCCAACCCAACAATCCAACAACCCAACAATCCAACAACCCAACAATCCCAAACCAAACCCCAAATTCAAACCCCAAACCCAAACCCCCAACCTTCAACCTCCACCACCCTACCCCCAACCCCCAACCTCCACCCACCCCCAGCCCCCCAACCTAACCCCCCCAAACCCCAAACCCCCGCCCCCTGCCGTCCCCACTCCAGGTGTACTAGGGCGCCGCAATGCAAACTCAGCTCGTTTGTATCGCTTCTTCTTTCCCACCGTAATTTAACAATGTTGGGACCCCAAAACCCTAACCCCGACCCCCAAACACCCAAACCCAAACCTTAACCTCCACCCCCCACCTTCCAACCCCAAACCTCCCAACTCCTCAGCCCCCCAGCCCCTATCCCTTAACACTCAAACTCCACCCCCAAAACCCGCCTCCTGCCGTCCCCACCCCAGGTGTTCTAGGGCACCACAGTGCAAACTCAGATCGTTTGTATCGCTCCTGCTTTCCCACCGTTATTGAACGATGTTGGGACCCCAAACCCCTAACTCCAAACCCCAACCTCCATCCCCCAAACCCCCAACCTACCACCCCCCCAGCCCCCCAGCCTCTATTCCCTAACACCCACCCCCCAACCCCAACTCCCCACCCCCCGCCCCCTGCCCTGCTCACTCCAGGTGTTCTAGGGCGCCACAATGCACACTCAGCTCGTTTGTATCGCTCCTTCTTTCCCACCGTAATTGAACAATGTTGGGACCCCAACCACCCAAACCCACCCCACCCCAACTCCCCAACCCATGTTGTCCCCACCCCAGGTGTTCTAGGGCGCCACAGTGCACACTTAGCTCGTTTGTATCGCTCCTTCTTTCCCACCGTAATTAAACGATGTTGGGACCCCAAACACCCAAACCCACCCCACCCCAGGTGTTTTCGGGCTCCACAGCGCACACTCAGCTCGTTTGTATCGCTCCTTCTTTCCCACCGTAATGCAACGCTGGTGGTCTGAAGCAATATTGGGAGTGGAAAAGGCAAGATATTGCTGATATTGGGAGTGAATTTGTGTGTGTTAATATTGTTGATCTTGCTGATATTGCGAGTGAATTTGTGTGTGTTAATGTTGTTGATGTTGCTGATATTGCGAGTGAATTTGTGTGTGTTAATATTGTTGATGTTGCTGATATTGGGAGTGAATTTGTGTGTGTTAATGTTGTTGATGTTGCTGATATTGCGAGTGAATTTGTGTGTGTTAATGTTGTTGATGTTGCTGATATTGCGAGTGAATTTGTGTGTGTTAATATTGTTGATATTGGGAGTGGATTTGTGTGTTGCTATTGTTGCTATTGTTGCTATTGGAAGTGGATTTGTGTGTGTTGATTTTGTTAATTTTATCGATATTGGGGGAGAATTTGTGTGTGTTGATATTGTTGAGATTGATGATATTGGAAGTGGAAATGGTAAGATGTTATCGATATTGGGAGTGGGTTTGTGTGTGTGTTGATATGGTCGATATTATGAGTTCATTTGTGTGTTGATATTGTTGATAGTGTTGATATTGGAAGTGGATTTGTGTGTGTTAATATTGTTAATGTTGTTGATATTATCAATATTGGGAGTGGACTTGTGTGTGTTCATATTGTTGGTATTGGAAGTGGATTTGTGTGTGTTGATATCGAGAGTGGTAAAGGCAAGAAATGGTCGTCTTCCGTTGGTAAACCGATTGTTTGGGGTTCAGTTCATCTGTGCTTTTTCTTTATAAGCCCTTCCTCTCCGTTGGGCAAGTACCTACAGCCTATTTTGCCTACCCCTGGGCTATAACATACACAAAGTGGTGGTGGTGTAGTGGTAGTGGGAGGGTGGGGGCTGGGCCAGTCCCTTCAGCCTATTTTGCCTACCCCTGGACTGTAACCTACATGCAGTGGTGGTAGTGTAGTGGTAGTGGTAGTGTGAGGATGGGGGCCAGTCACTTTAGCCTATTTTGCCTACCCCTGGACTGTAACCTACATGCAGTGGTGGTAGTGTAGTGGTAATGGTAGTGTGAGGATGGGGGCCAGTCCCTTTAGCCTATTTTGCCTACCCCTGGACTATAACATACACAAAGTGGTGGTGGTGTAGTGGTAGTGGGAGGGTGGGGGCTGGGCCAGTCCCTTCAGCCTATTTTGCCTACCCCTGGACTGAAACCTACATGCAGTGGTGGTAGTGTAGTGGTAGTGGTAGTGTGAGGATGGGGGCCAGTCCCTATAGCCTATTTTGCCTACCCCTGGACTATAACATACATACAGTATTCTTTAGTTGTTGCTCCATGCTGCTCAGATGTGTATTTTTCGGTTGCTGAATTGTCACACGTCGCATGAAGGAGTCCCTACCGCCTGGAGGGTGAAACTCACTATATCTGCCAGGGTTACTTTCCCCAGCTGCGGCGTACGGGAAGGTCCCCTTTACACCACGCCCCTACAGGCGTTATCTTTTCTTTCCTTTTTCGGTTGCTGAATTGTCTTGGGAGTGGAATATCACACTTTTTGTTGTCGCAGGCAGGGGATGTGCATCACCAATAACGTGTACCTTCCGTGGTACAGCTTGTATTGCCTAAGTGCTGCAAATTATACAAAGTAGTGCATGACCGAGGACCTGGGTGTTCTTTATCGAACTTCACATTCTTATCACACTTTTTGTTATCAAAGGCAGTGGATGTGCATCACCAATAACTTGTACCTTCCGTGGCAGTTTGTATTGCCCTGCGAATGCATACCAACATTTGTGGCAGCTCATATTGCCAAATTGAAGCATCTAACTGTACACTGTTCACTACACATTCTTGATGCATGCGTGCAGTGGATGTGCTGTGACACATGCCTACATTTGTGGTAGTTCATATTGCCAAATTGAACGATTCAACTCGGATTCAACTTCACACCCTTCACTGTATGAATGCATGCAGTGGATGTGCTTTGACGCTTGTCCTGTGTACGCCTGCTTGCCATTTGTGGCAGCTCATATTGCCCAAGTGAATGATTTAACTACACATTACTTACTACACATTCTTGGTGCATGCGTGCAGTGGATGTGCTTTGAAGCTTGTCCTGTGTAAGCCTGGTTGCCATTTGTGGCAGCTCGTATTGCCAAAGTGAATGATTTAACTACACATTACTAACTACACATTCTTGATGCATGCGTGCAGTGGATGTGCTTTGAAGCTTGTCCTGTGTAAGCCTGGTTGCCATTTTTGGCAGCTCGTATTGCCAAAGTGAATGATTAAACTACACATTACTCACTACACTTTATTGATGCATGCGTGCAGTGGATGTGCTTTGAAGCTTGTCCTGTGTAAGCCTGGTTGCCATTTTTTGCAGCTCGTATTGCCAAAGTGCATGATTTAACTACACATTGCTCACTACACATTATTGATGCATGCGTGCAGTGGATGTGCTTTGACGCTTGTCCCGTGCATGCCTTCCTGCCGTTTGTGGCAGCTGGCATTGCTTAAGTGTAGCATCTAACTGTACATTGCTCACTACACATTATTGATGCATGCATGCATGCAATGCTTGTCCTGTGTATGCCTGCCTGCCGTTTGTTGCAGCTCATACCGCCAAATTCAATGATTTAACTCCACGCTGTTCACTTTATGAATGCATGCAGTGGATGTGCTTTGACCCTTGTCCTGTGTATGCCTGCCTGCCTTTTGTGGCAGCTCATATTTCCGAAGTTAATGATTTAACAACACATTTCTCACTACAAATTCTTGATGCATGCATGCAGTGGATGTGCTTTGACGCTTGTCCTGTGTATGCATGCCTGCCTTTTGTGACAGCCCGCATTGCCAAAGTGAATGATTTAACTACACATTTCTCACTACACATTCTTGATGCATGCATGCACTGGATGTGCTTTGACGCTTGTCCTGTGTATGCATGCCTGCCTTTTGTGACAGCCCGCATTGCCAAAGTGAATGATTTAAGTGCAAACTGCTCACCACTCATTCTTGATGCATGCGTGCAGTGGATGTGCTTTGACGCTTGTCCTGTTTATGCCTGCCTGCCGTTTGTGGCAGCCCGCATTGCCAAAGTGCATGATTTAACTACACATTTCTCACTACACATTCTTGATGCTTGCATGCAGTGGATGTGCTTTGACGCTTGTCCTGTGTATGCCTGCTTGCCGTTTGTGGCAGCTCGCATTGCCAAGGTGACTCCTGAAGCCAAAATTATTGTTATGGTCCGTGATCCTACGGCGGGAATGTTCAGCGCTGAAGTGATGCTCAGAGAGTTGGGGGTGCCTTTAGAGTGGACCTTGGAGGATGAGGTGAAGGGCAGTCGTGACCCTCGATTCCAGGTGGGTGGGTGGGTGATGGCGGGTGTGTGTGTGGTGGGGTGTGGTGGGGGTGTTGTGGTGTGTGTGTGTGTGTGGGGGGGGGGGGTGATGTGGGTGCTTGGTATGGTGTGGTGTGTGGGTAATGTGTGTGTGTGTGTGTCGGAGATGGTAGGGGGGGCGACGGGTTGGGCGTGCCTGGTTAGAGGGGGGGGGAACTGAGGGGGTGCGGGGTGGGGTGGGGGGGAGGGGTGGTGGGGGGGGGGGCGGGCAGGGAGGGGGGCTATTGGGTGGGGGCCCGCGGGGGAGAATCAGTGGTGGGGTGGGGGGGGAAGGGGGCGGGGGGGGGGGGGGGCCCAGGGGGGTGAGGGATAGAGGGGCATGGCGAGGGGCAGTGTGGGTGTATGGTGAGGGTGAGTGTGTGTGGTGAGTTATGTGTGTGTGGCGGTCTCGGGGGGGGGAACGGAGTGGTCCTGGCTTGGTAGGGTGTGAAGGCATGGGATGCGGGGGGGGGGGGGGGGGGGGGGAGGTGGGGGGGGCGGAGTGGGGGGGGGGGGGGGGGGGGGGGGGGAGGGGGGGTGGGGAGGGGGGGGAAGGTGGGGGTGCGAGGAGGGGGGGGGGGAGGAGGGGGGGGGGTGGGTGAGTGAGAGGGGGTGGTGGTGTCGGTGTGTGTATGAGTGTGTGTGTGAGGTGTAGGTGTGTGGTGCGTGATCGTGTGTGTGTGGGTGTGTGTGTGTGTGTGATGTGTCTGTGTGGTGGTGATCGTGCTGGTGTGTGTGGTGAGTGACGTGGTTTGTGGTGTGTGTGGTGAGGATTGTATTGTGTGTGGTGTGTGTGTCCATGTGTGTGTTGATCGGTCATGATCGTGTGTGTGTAGTGTGTAAGGGTGGTAAGTGTGTTTAAGTGTGTGTGTGTATAAGTGTGTGTGTGTGGTGGTGTGTGTGTGTGTGTGTGTGTGTTGTGTGGTGAGTGATCGTGTGTGTTGGTGAGTGTGGGGGTGATGATAGAGTGGACCTTGGAAGATGAGGTGAAGGGAAGTCGCGATCCCCGATTCCAGGTGTGTGTGTGTGAGGTGAGTGATTGTGTGTATATGGTTTGTGGAGGAGACAATTGTGTGTGTATGGTGTATGTGTGGGTGATGGTGTGTGTAGGGTGTGTGGTGAGTGATTGTGTGTCTATGGTGTGTGTGGGGGTGCCTCTAGAGTGGACCTTGTAGGATGAGGTGAAGGGTAGTCGAGACCCCCGATTCCAGGTGCGTGTGTTTGTGGTGTGTGTGAGTGATGGTGTATGGTGTGTTCGTGTGTATGTGTGTGTGTTTGTAATGTGTGTGAGTGATGGTGTATGGTGTGTGTGTGTTTGTGTGCGTGTGTATGTGGTGAGTGATGGTGTGTGTATGTGTGGTGAGTGATGGTGTGTGTGGTGTGTGTGTGGGGGGGGGCTGATGGTGTGTGTATGTGTGGTCAGCTATCGTGTGTGTGTGGTGTGGTCTGTGTGTTGGTGTGGTGTGTGTTGGTGATTGTGTGTGTATGTGTGTTGGTGTGGTGTGTGTTGGTGACTGTCAGTTTTTTTTTTGCGACCCGTCGCCAAATCGGCGACCCAGTGGCGACCACCGTGCGACCCTCAGGTGTGCGAGTTTAAGGCGAAATCGGCCCTTGGTCGCCACAAATGCGAATAGAGTAAGTGATTTGTGCCCTGGGTCGCCACCTTGGTCGCACCTGGGTCGCACAGGCCCAGCAAGAGCACAGGCCCAGCCCAGGTAGATAGCTAGCTAGCTCTAAGCCAGCTCTTGTCAGAATTGAAAGAACTGAAAGTGACCCCAAGCCAGAAAGTACAGTAGTGCAGTTACTGAAAGTGACTCCAAGCCAGAAAGTACAGTAGTGCAGTTACTGAAAGTGACTCCAAGCCAGAAAGTATAGTAGTGCAGGTACTTCCGCGTTCCAACTTCCACAAGGGGTCGGCACCGATCCAGTCAAGCTTACTTTGAATTGATTTGATTTGTTAATTATTGCAACGGCATGAGGTATGGCCGAAATATATTTAACTAAACCGCGTTCGTCTGCGCCACCCGTGGACACACCAGCTGACACCTGAGTAGCTGACTAGCTACTTAATGTTGTTGACACCACAGTTGATAGTATCACATTTTGCATTGTGTGACATGATCAAGCAGACCCTTTTCTTATGATGCGCAAGGAATATGTATTGATGATAACTTAAAAGTGAGTATGTTGGGCTAGGTTGTAGTACCAGACCCAGTGGACAAGTGGTTACTTTTCTGTACAATTAGAGGCTTGACAAAGTTGTTACAAACCAGTGTAACATATGTCATCCAAGTGCAAAATGCATGTTTTCTAAGCCCCCGCCCCCAAAAAATCCCAACCCCCCCTTAAAAGTAGCGGCGCTTCGCGCCGAGCGCTTCGCGTTCTACAGATGGTGCTACCGCACCGTCCCAGAATCAGGCTATGGTCGCCACTTGTGGCTACCAAAATGGCCTCCAGATTTCTGAAAAAAAAGACACTAGTGATTGTGTGTGTATGTGTGGTGTTGTGGTGTGTGGTGGTGATTGTGTGTGTATGTGTGTTGGTGAGGTGTGTGTTGGTGATTGTGTGTGTATGTGTGTTGGTGCGGTGTGTGTTGGCAATTGTGTGTGTATGTGTGTTGGTGTGGTGTGTGTTGGTGATTGTGTGTATGTAGCTATGTCCAGGTGTGTGTGTATGATGTAGTTCAGGGGAAGTGAATTCGGATCGCCGTGTATGTACGCCATGTCTAGTGTGTATGCAGCTATGTCTAGTGTGTATGTAGCTGTGTCCAGGCATGTATGTAGCTACGTCCAGGTGTGTATGTAGCTATGTCCAGGTGTGTGTGTGTATGATGTAGTTCAGGGGAAGTGAATTCGGGTCGCCGTGTATGTACGCCATGTCTAGTGTGTATGCAGCTATGTCTAGTGTGTATGTAGCTGTGTCCAGGCATGTGTGTAGCTATGTCCAGGTGTGTATGTAGCTATGTCCAGGTGTGTGTGTATGATGTAGTTCAGGGGAAGTGAATTCGGGTCGCCGTGTATGTACGCCATGTCTAGTGTGTATGCAGCTATGTCCAGTGTGTATGTAGCTATGTCCAGGTGTGTATGTAGCTATGTCCAGGCATGTACGTAGCTATGTGCTGGTGTATATGTAGCTATGTCTGGGCGTGTATGTAGCTATGTCCAGGTGTGTATGTAGCTATGTCTGGGCGTGTATGTAGCTATGTACTGGTGTATATGTAGCTATGTCCAGGCGAGTATGTAGCTATGTCCAAGTGTGTATGTAGCTATGTCCAGGTGTGTATGTAGCTATGTCCAGGCATGCATGTAGCTTTGTCCAGGCGTGTATGTAGCTATGTCCAGGTGTGTATGTAGCTATGTGCAGGTGTGTTTGTAGCTATGTCCAGGTTTGTATGTACGCTGCAATACAGGGGTGGCTAGGCTGAAGGGACTTGCCCAAACTCATACAATCAAGATTTGATATATATCGTTTGAGGTTGGGCAAGATCAGTAGATGAGGGACAACTTGAATACTAGATGCATTCATTTTGCTATATATAGATGATGTATTCTATATGCATTCATTTTGCTATATAGATTATGTATTCTATATGAGATATGTTATATAATATTATAAATATGGAATAGCGCCCGGTCCATACCAAGGGATAAACAAACAAACAAATTAACTAATTTATTCATTAATTAATTAATTAATTAATAAATAAATAGATAAATAAATAAATAAATAATGTGCCTTATTTCAAGGCCTGAGGTTCAGGGGGCCAGCCCGTTTGCTTTCACTGGGGCCAACCACCAATACAACAGAACATACACTGGTATATGTTTCTTTTGTTTGGTCCCGGTGCTGTATCAGAAGGAAGGCATTTGTAGCATTTTTGGCAAAGCCCCATCCTTTTGGGGGGCGGGAGCCCCCAGAGTCACCCGTCCGACAACAAGAAACCCTGGCACTAACTGGCCCTATTGTAAACCCTGGCTTTGAAAACCGACCCAACTACGTCCAACCCAACCACGCCCAACCACACCAACCCCAACCAACCCAACCAACCGATCAACCAAACTAACCCAACCAACCCAACCAACCAACCCAACCAGCCCAACCAATTCACCCAACTCACCTAACCCACCCACCCAACCCACCCAACCCACATACATGACTGGACAAGCAACCCACCCACACACAACCCACCGACACCAAACCCACACACCAACATCCAACCCACTCAAACCACCCAAACCACTCACACCCAAACCACATACATGATTGGACACCCCAACCACCCGCACCCCAACCAAACCAAACCAAAACAAAACAAAACAAAACAAAACAAAACAAAACAAAACAAAACAAAACAAAACACCCAACCCACCCACACCCAGCCCATATAACCCACCCACATCCACCCAAACCAACCAAACTAACCAACCCACCCACACCCAAACCACGCAAGCAACCCAAACTATCCACACCCAACCCCCGTACATGACTGGTCACCCAACCCACCCAAGCCACCCAAGCCACCCAAGCCGCCCACACCCAACCCAACCAACCCACCCAACCCCCATACATGACTGGTCACCCAACCCGCCCAACCCGCCCAACCCAACCAACCCAACCAACCCAACCAACCCAACCAACCCCCATACATGACTGGTCACCCAACCCACCCAACCCGCTTAACCCAACCAACCAACCAACCCACCCAACCCCCATACATGGCTGGTCACCCAAACTACCCAACCCACCCAAACCACCCACACCCAACCCAACCAACCCAACCACACCCAACCCAACCAACCCCCATACATGACTGGTCACCCAACCCACCCAACCCACCCAAGCCACCCAAGCCACCCAAGCCACCCACACCCAACCCAACCAACCCACCCAACCCCCATACATGACTGGTTACCCAACCCACCCACACCCAACCCAACCCACCAACATGATTGGACAGATAAGCGAGGAGGATGCATTGTATTGGAACAGACTGAAGCAGCTAAGTCCTGAGGAGCCCCTTCCCTCAGACATGCCTGAGCACTTCTACTTCAAGTGCTCCAGCGTGCTCCATAGCGGACACTACGCGGAGCTCTTGGAACCATACCTGGCGCACTTCAAACCAGACCAGTAAGTAGGGGTCGGCTTTGTTATATAATATAAGTGAATAAATAAGATTAAATCATATCATATAATATTAGTCGGACCAGCCATTTCCCACACAGTCCCTGTAAACATGTTGACGAGTTTTACTTCAATACTTCAAGTGCTCTAGCGTGCTCCACAGCGGGCACTATGCAGAGCTCATGGCACCATACCTGGCGCACTTCAGACTGTTGGGACCTTCACCACAGTACCTGTAAACATGATGACGAGTTACGATCTTCCCACCTACTAGGAGGCTTCCCAACCAATATAATGCTTTCCACCTACTAGGAGGCTTCCCAACCAATACACAAGCATGCCAGGCCACTCGCACTCGCCCCGAAAAAATAGTAGGGTGCCCTGGAGGTCGGCCCAGGGGCTCGTGTGTATGAGTTACTTCAATACTTCAAGTGCTCTAGCCAGGCATATGTTTTTCCGGAATACTTTTTGGGGCTAGCAGCTTCCACCAGCTTCCACCAGCTTCCACCAGCTTCAGGGATATTTTTTCCGGAATACATTCCGATCAGAATGCGAGACCCCATTTTTGCCAAAGTTGCCGGAATAAGAAACCTGAAAATATAAAAGTTTTTTTTATACTGAAATTGACTAAAAATGACCCAAATCGACCCAAATCGGAATAAGGATCCTATTTGGGGAGGGGAAAAAGGAGAGGAAAAAGAAAAAGGAATAAGATTTCCTCTGTTTTATTTGACAACAAAATCCCTGGCTCTAGCGTGCTCCATAGCGGATTGGACAGATAAGCGAGGAGGATGCATTGTATTGGAACAGACTGAAGCAGCTAAGTCCTGAGGAGCCCCTTCCCTCGGACATGCCTGAGCACTTCTACTTCAAGTGCTCCAGCGTGCTCCATAGCGGGCACTACGCAGAGCTCTTGGAACCATACCTGACTCCTTAGCGTTGCAAGACGTTGGTAGCTTGTCCAGTTGAGGTAGGAGACCGCTCCCCACCCGCGTAGGACGGGCTCTCTCGACACCACGCCCCACCAGGCGATACCATTACCTGGCTCACTTCAGACCAGACCAGTAAATGACACCAACTTGGCTCACGTTGTCCTTATTAGGGTTTTGGGGGGCGGAGGTTAAGGGTTTCAATTTGAATCCTAAACCATCAACTTGGAACAATTTTATATGAGTGACACCAGCTATCTAGTCTTATTTATTTATTCAGCCATAACTCACACGTAGCCTGTAAATTAGTTGGTGATTTTTGCTTCAATATATAAAGTGCTCATAGCGGACACTACGCGGAGCTCTAGGAACCATACCTGGCTCACTTCCGACCAGACCAGTAAGTGACACAAACTTGGCTCACGTTGTCATTTTTAGGGTTTCAGGGTTTTAGAGTTTGGGTTATAGGTCCCCAGATAGGGTTTAGGGTCTAGGGTCTAGGGTTAAGGTTGAAACCCTAAACCATCAACTTGGAATCATGCATGAGTTACACCAGATTGTCTTATTTATTTATTCGGACATTTCCAATTGATTTTTTTTTTTGCTTCAACATATTGAGTATTCTTACCTGTGTGTCTCATGCGTTCCCTCCGTGTCAGTGTCTCGTGTATTGTCTCATCTCAAATTGTTTTACCTGTGTGTGCCTCGTGTATCGTCTCGTCTCAAATCGTTTTACCCTGCTAAGCATTATGCCCTGTGTGTATCATGCCCCCCCCCCCCCCCCCCCCCCGTGTATGTCACGTCATGTACAGATGTACTATGTACCCCCCCCCCCCCCCCCCCTCTCCACTGTGCGTGTCACGTCATGTATCGTGTGTCCCCCCCACCCTGTGTGTTGCCACGTAACCCTGTGTGTCTTCTGCATCCCCCCCTTATCAGAATCATGGTGGTCAACTTCAGCGACTTCGTGAGAGACACGGAGACTACAGTAAAGGAGGTGCTGGAGTTTGTGGGCGCCAATCCTGCACGGATGCCATACAAGCAGCTTCCCCCTTCAATGAAGGTAATCCATTGCTGTTATTGATCTTGCTTTGTTGTTGGGTGTGGCAGACACCGAGACCTTTCTAAGGGGGCTTCTTGAGTCTGTGGGTCCTAATCTAGATAGAGGAGATGCCCTACTAGCAGCTACCCCCTTAATGAAGGTAATCCATTACTGTGTTTGTATCTTGCTTGGTTGACGTTGGGCGTGATAGACACACAGACTTTTGTAAAGGGAGGTGCTGGAGTTTGTTGGCCCTAATCCAGATAGAGGAGATGCACTGCAAACAGCTACCCCCTTAATGAAGGTAATCCATCACTGCTTTTGATCTTGCTTGGTTGACGTTGGGCGTGATAGACACACAGACTTTAGTAAAGGGAGGTGCTGGAGTCTGTGGGTCCTAATCCAGACAGAGGAGATGCCCTACAAACAGCTACCCCCTTCAATGAAGGTAATCCATTACTGTGCTTGTACCTTGCTTGTTTCACGTTGGGCGTGATAGACACACAGACTTTTGCATAGGGAGGTGCTGGAGTTTGTTGGCTTTTATCCAGATAGAGGAGATGCCATACAAGCAGCTGCTTCATTCAATGAAGGTAATCCAATACTGTTTTTGATCTTGCTTGTTGGAGTTTGGGTGTGATAGACACAGAAACGATTTTGAGGGAGGTTCTCGAGTCTGTGGGACCTAATCCAGAGGAGATGCCCTACAAACAGCTGCCTCCTTCAATGAAGGTAATCCATTACTGTCTTTGATCCTGCTTGTTTGGCGTTGTGCATGACAGACGCAGAGATTTTCGTCAGGGAGGTGCTGGAGTTTGTGGGTCCTAATCCATAGGAGATGCCCTACTAGCAGCTGTTTCATTCAATGAAGGTAATCCATTACTGTCTTTGATCCTGCTTGTTTGGCGTTGGGCGTGACTGACGCAGCGCGAGATTGAGGGGGCCAGCCCGCTCAATCTTTTGTAGAGGAGGTGCTGGTGTGAATACAATTTAAAAATGTTACTTCTCACGACGAAGCGCGAGATTTAGGGGGCCAGCCCGCTCGCTCGCGCTGGGGCCCACCAACAAAAGGGGGGGGGGGGGGGGGGGGGGGGGGGGCTGTCAGCCTCCAGGATAAAGGTTCTGGGCCGAAGTTGATCCTAGACTGCTTATTTTTTTTGCTTGTTTGAGATTCGTTAAGTCCCTATAGTCTAAGTGGATGCCTTTGGATGGATGGACAGACAGACAGACAGACAGACAGACAGACAGACAGAACTCTCTTCCTCCCATGTCATACCAACCCAACGCGACCCAAACCCATGTTACTTTTATTCCCCCCCCCCCCCCCCCCACACACACACACACACACACACACACACACACACAAACATACAAGCACACACACGCTCCTCACCGCTCACACTCATCAACCTCATCACCCTCAATACGCTCCACCCTCCACCCTCCTCCCAACACACTTACTCCCTCCACCCACCCCACCCACCCCTCCATCCCTCCATCCTAACCCCCCTTCCCCCACTGCTCACCCCACCCACCCCACCCACCCACCCACCCACCCACCCATCCTAACCCCCCGTCCCCCATCGCTCTCCCCCAACATCAGAGCAACTACAATGGCCGGTGCATCCACCCCACAGTCAAAGCAGCCTTGAAGGCCTACTTCTACCCCCATAACCTGAGGTTGGGCAGCATGTTTGGACGGGACTTTGGCTGGGATGACTTAGAAGCGGCTGCCTGTCGCACCCCTTCTTGTCCGGGATCAGCCTCCGCTTCATCAGGGGCAATGTCCGAGGCACACAACCAACATCTTTAAGGCTTTCTTCCCCCTGCCATCATACCCCGAAAGCATGAGGTTGAGAGGCAGGTGATCGCTAAAGTCTGCATAACCTGAGGTTGATCAGCATGTCTGGAAGGGACTTTGGCTGGCATGACCTAGAAGCGGCTGCCTGTCGCACCCCTTCTTGTCCGGGATCAACCTCCGCCTCATAAGGGGCAATGTCCGAGGAACACAACCAACATCTGTAAGGCTTTCTTCCCCCTGCCATCCTGCCCCCACAGCATGAGGTTGAGAAGCAAGTGATCGCTTAAGTCTAGAAGCCTTTGACACGCCTTCTTGTGCTGGATCAGCCTCCGCCTCATCAGGGGCAATGTTTGAGGCACACAACCAACATCTTTGAGTCCTGCTTCCCCCTGCCGTCCTACCCCCACAACATGAGGTTGAGAAGCAGGTTGTGGCTTAAGTCTACATCATCAGGTTGATCAGCATGTTTGGATGGGACTTTGGCTGGGATGACCTAGAAGCGGCTGCCTGTCGCACCCCTTCTTGTCCTGGATCAACCTCCGCCTCATCAGGGGCCATGTCGGAGACACACAACCAACATCCTTAAGGCTTTCTTCCCCCTGCCGTCCTACCCCCACAGCATGAGGTCGAGAAGCAGGTCCTCGCTTAACACATCTACAGCATCAGGTTCGCTTAACGCGTCTTCATCATCAGTTTTGCTTAACACGTCTACATCATCAGGTCCACTTGACACGTTTACAGTATCAGGTTGACACGTTTACAGTATCAGGTTGACACGTTCACAGTATCAGGTTGACACGTTTACAGTATTAGGTTGACACGTTTACAGTATCAGGTCGACACGTTTACAGTATCAGGTTGACACGTTTACAGTATCAGGTTGACACGTTTACAGTATCAGGTTGACACGTTTACAGTATCAGGTTGACACGTTTACAGTATCAGGTTGATCAGAATACTTGGAGGCTTGTACTTTGATACTTGGACTTGAATGCGTTGCACTTGGAGGCTTGGACTTTGGCTGGGATGACCAGAGGCTAAAAGCAGCTGCCTGTCACCCCCTTTTTGACTCTAGATCAGTGCCCGACTCATCAGGGCCAATGCCCAAGGCACACAAGCAATACTGTTGAAGCCCACCCCTTATTGTCCTACATCAGTGTTCGCCTCCTCAGGGGCAATGTCCGAGGCACACAATAAGTCCTGCTTCTCCCTGCCGTCCTACCCCCACGTCATGAGGTTGAGAAGCAGGTTATCCCTTAAGTCTAGAAGCCTGCCACACCCCTTCTGACACTAGATCAGTGTCCGACTCACCAGGGCCAATTTCTGAGGCACAGGACCTCTGAATTGAAGGCTTGCTTTTCCATGCTGTATAATTGCAGGCTTGCAGGCTTGCACATTTTGGCATTGTTTGCAGGCTTGCACAAATTGGCATTGCTTGCAGGCTTGCAGGCTTACACATACTGGCATTGTTTGCAAGCTTGCAGGCTTGCACATACTGGCATGTATACCCCTCCAACGCAGTAGCCCTAAAAGGCCGTGACAAAAGAAAAGTCTAAAAGCCTGCAAGCCTGCAATTATGCAAGCCAGCAAACAATGCCGATATGTGCAAGCCTGCAAGCCTGCAATTATGCAAGCCAGCAAACAATGCCGATATGTGCAAGCCTGCAAGCCTGCAATTATGCAAGCCAGCAAGCAATGCCGACATGTGCAAGCCTGCAAGCCTGCAATTATGCAAGCCAGCAAACAATGCCGATATGTGCAAGCCTGCAAGCCTGCAATTATGCAAGCCAGCAAACAATGCCGATATGTGCAAGCCTGCAAGCCTGCAATTATGCAAGCCAGCAAACAATGCCGATATGTGCAAGCCTGCAAGCCTGCAATTATGCAAGCCAGCAAACAATTCCGATATGTGCAAGCCTGCAAGCCTGCAATTATGCAAGCCTGCAAACAATTCCGATATGTGCAAGCCTGCAAGCTTGCAAACAATGCTAATACGTGCAAGCCTGCAAATTATGCAAGCCTGCTTGTCCCTGCTGTTTAGGAAGAGATGAAGGATGTTTATTTTGTGTTGGCTTGCTGACCCCTTCTACTTACCTTTGGTTATCTTTTAGATGCTTTTGTCGCAACAGACCATCAGAATGACAAGAAACAATGGATTAAATTCAACTTCATATAAAGATTTCAGATGTTGTTATAGTTGTATAAAACATATTATAGTGATGCAGAGTTAGTTCACAACTGTGTATGGTTTATGCGGTATGTTGTATGTTGTGCCGCTGCCCGCTCTTATTTTCAGCTACCATCACCAGCTTCTAGGCACCTCCCTGAGGCTGCAACTGGGCCAAACCCAAATGTTTGAGGAGCACTGGAAAGCTGGCAATACCAGCTCCCAGGCGTACACGTTTGCTTTAAGGTTTGGATGAAGAGAGAGCCCGGGGAGCTTCCTAGAAGCTGCTGCTCATAGCTGAAAATAAAAGCTAGGTGCCGCTGCCTGCCACTTCTTTTCTGCCACTAGCTCTGCCTCGCCCTCATCCATAAATACAATAAATAGATAGTACCCCTTATTCCTGGGCGTGAGGTTGAGGGGGCCAGCCCGTTTTCTTGCACTGGGGCCAACCACCAAGCCCTCATCCACTGTTTCTTTTTTGGGCTACGCGTAACAGCTTATAGGCAGCTCATCTCCCCACCCCTGGGCCAAGCCTGAAGCTAGCTACCTTGTTTTAAACCTGGCAAGATGGGCATTCCAATGCAGCTGCAATCTTTGGGCTTGCCCCAGTGGCTGGCTAAAGGAGCTGGCAGGTAGCTACCATGAGGAGCCAAATCATGAAACAGTGGCTCTGTCCATAGCTTTCCTTTTCAGCTACGAGCAGCAGCTTCTAGGCAGCTTCCTGAACTAGCCACTGGGAAAAGCTCCTATATTTCAGCAGTACTGGAAATATGTTTGTGCCAGCTTCAAGATGTACTACGTTTCTATAGGTTTGGCTGGGTCTCAAGCAGGGGGAGCTGCCTAGCAGCTGCTGGTAGCTGAAAATATAAAAGCTATGGGTCCGTCTCCCACTCATCCTATCTCTTAGGCATATGTTGATGTATTCCTGGGCAATCTCATACTCATCCTATCTCTGAGGCATATGTTGAAATATCCCTGGGCAATCTCCTACTCATCCTATCTCCGAGGCATATGTTGACATATTCCTGGGCAATCTCATACTCATCCAGGGCAATTCCCCGGGCAATGCCGGGTACATATTCTCTTACTCATCCAGGGCAATTCGCCGGGCAATGCCGGGTACATATTCTCTTACTCATCCAGGGCAATTCGCCGGGCAATGCCGGGTACATATTCTCTTACTCATCCAGGGCAATTCGCCGGGCAATGCCGGGTACATATTCTCTTACTCATCCAGGGCAATTCGCCGGGCACACTCCCCGAGCACATATTGACGTATTCCCCAGGCAATCTTCTACTCATCCCGGGCAATCTCCCAGACACATCCTGACATATTCCTGAAGCTTGGGTCTGCTGAAAAAGGCCACTCCTATTTAAAGGCTGCTATAATTTTTTACTTGCGTCTATTGAATAAAAATCAGATTTGCTTGTTTATAGTACTTGGCTGGAATCTGAGTTAGTATTTCAAAAGTTAGATTCTATCACGTTTAGGCTGGTCCCTGACCCATACAGCTTTTCTTTTCGGCTTCCAGCAGCAGCTCCTAGGCAGCTTCCTGATCCAGCCACTGGGATAAGCCTCAAAAATCCAGCAGGGCTTGAAAGCTGATTACGTCAGCTTCAAGATGCACTACGTTGCTTTAGGTTTGGCTGATTAGCCAGCCAGGGGAGCTGCCTGGAAGCTGCTGCTTGTAGCCGAAAAGAAAAACAGTGCTGACCCACCATAGTGTTTTAGTGGTAGGAATATGTGCTGTTTCCTGAATGCTTGGTAGTGTTCCTGCAGTAACCTAAAAAAGAATGATAATGCATGGAGGGGCGTGGTGTTAAAGGGACCCTCCCGTATGCAGCAGCTGGGGAAAGTCACAATTGGCTTGCTACTGTGTTGTTGCTTGGTCCCGTTTGTCCTCAGCAACCAACGTGGGATGTTTGTGCCTTTAGTTGCTTCTCCTGGGTTGGATTGCTGCTGTCGTAGGATTTTTGTTTTAGCTACTGCAGGAATACTACCAAGCATTACCTACACCGGTTTAAGCCCTTCCTATACAGTTGGGCAAACAAACACATGCACCGGTTGGCTTGCTGCGGTGGTAGTGGTAGTAATATGTAACGCTTGGTAGTATTCCTGCAGTAGATAAATATAAACGACTGGAGGGGCTTGGTGTTAAGGGGACCCTCCCGTACCCCGCAGCTGGGGAGAGTCACCATGGCAGACATAGTAAGTATTCCTACAGTAGCTAATGATGGCATTAACTACGTACCCAAACCATTAATGATCGTTTAGGTCCGATTCCAGGGTCTGCAGGAAAAACGCTGGGCACCGTGGCAGACATAGTAAGTATTCCTGCAGTTGCTAATGATGGCATTAACTACTTACCCAAACCATTAATAATGGTTTAGGTCCGATTCCTGGGTCTGCAGGGGAAACGCTGGGCACCGTGGCAGACATAGTAAGTATTCCTGTAGTTGCTAATGATGGCATTAACTACTTACCCAAACCATTAATAATGGTTTAGGTCCGATTCCTGGGTCTGCAGGGGAAACGCTGGGCACCGTGGCAGACATAGTAAGTATTCCTGTAGTTGCTAATGATGGCATTAACTACTTACCCAAACCATTAATAATGGCTTAGGTCCGATTCCTGGGTCTGCAGGGGAAACGCTGGGCACCGTGACAGACATAGTAAGTATTCTTGCAGTACCTAATGATGGCAGTAAGTAGGCTCTTTCAAATCAAAAGGACTTCCAGACCTGTCTCACTCAAACGGTGGATCAGGCCACGCAGCTTCCCACCAGCTCAATTAGCCAGCCACTGGGGCTAGCCCAAAGTTTTCAGCTACATTGGAATGCCCATCAATCCATCATGCCAGGTTTAAAGCAAGGTAGCTAGCTTCAGGTTGGGCCCAAGGGTGGGGAAATGAGCTGCCTAGATAAGGCCAGCTGTAAGACGCACTAGCACAAAGAGCAGGGTTGGGATAGTCCCTGGGGCTGTCGGAGTTACTAGACTACGAGTGCTCTACAAACATCTTGCAAGATGTCTACAGAGCACTCGTAGTCTAGTAACTCCGACAATAATGCATGCCCTGGGAGGAGAACGATGATTACCCAGAGGTTCCACTAGTCCACTGCCAAGCACGCTCTCGGCTTTGGTCTTACGATTGGGGGCAAGTTAGTACTCCCAAGACTAGCCACAGACAGTGAGACTGACCTACTGGTCACTGAACTCTGACAGGGGCCTAGTTGGCTACCCAATAATATTAGAGACTGATATATTTTTAGGAGTTAAATAGAGACCACCCAGTTGGTACAAGGATTGTAAGTATTCAAGTATTTGTTACAATAATGTTGTTACAAGAATTGGAAGTAGTCAAGTATTGTCCACAGTTGATACAACAATTGTAAGCAGTCAAGTATTTACCAGAGTTGTTACAAGAATTAGAAGCAGTGTCCATAGTTGTAAGTATAATTTATTCAAGTATTGTCCAGAGTTGTTACAAGAATTGGAAGTAGTCAAGTAGTGTACACAGGTGTTACAAGAATTGGAAGTAGTGTCCACAGTTGTTACAAATACAGAGAACTAAGTATTAATGTCATGAGAAGGTAGACGTTAGTCATAATGAGAACTTTTAATTGTTCACTGAAGTGTTCATCCATCTTTCATCCATCTTGGGAATACGTTGGCAATACAGGCCACGCTGTCGGCGGTACGTTTCCGCATGCAAAGCCCATATGACGCCGCTCTGTAGCTCTTCATCAACTCATTCAATAAGCTTCACTATCCCGCATCGAGCCCATGGTATCGATCAGCGATTAATTAAGCCTCCGTGTAAACTCCGGAAGGTCGGGACAGCAGAGTTGGGGGCTGAAGTCCGCAGTCGCCAGCAGGTGCACCTTGAAGAACGCTCGGCGCGGCTTGAGGACAAGAGGGATACAGCAGGCCTGCCCGATAGACAAGAATTTGTGCAATAGGGAATAGAGGAGGGCAGTCCGTTGTCTTGCGCTTTTCCCGATGGACTCCGACGGACCATCTACGTCGACGTTGGATTTGGACGACGATCCCATCGTTCGTGAGCTCGATGTCTACGTGTGTAACGAGTTCATGGGCTCCAGCACGCACCTTTGTCTGCTGCAGTCCCCTTTGCGCCCCCCTTGGCGCCCGTACCCATACGAGACCGTCTCCGGAGTGCGGATAAAGTCGCATTCCAAGAAGCTAGAGATGGATGTGCCCCTTGATGTTGAGTCGAGGAATTACAACGATATCATTGAGGACTTTAAGAAGGTGAACCAGGTTACGCTGCGCAGCAGCTTGGTGGAGTCCAAGGCATCGTTGGCCCTAGGTCAGTCCATGTGTGTGTGGGGGGTGTAGGGGTGCATGGCTGTGGGGGTGAGGGAACGCATGGCTATGCATGGGTGGGGACGCATGGCTGTGGTGAATGGGTGTGTGGGATGCCATGCAGGCCTGCGGGTGCCCATGCACCATATGCCTGCACATCTCTCTCTCTCTCTCTCTCTCTCTCTCTCTCTCTCTCTCTCTCTCTCTCTCTCTCTCTCTCTCTCTCTCTCTCTCTCACACACACACAGACACACACAAACACACACGTTGTTTTGCTCTCATACCAGCTCATACTAACCATGTACTCAGAAGTTTGGTGTTTTCTCATACTCAAGAATGTGGCGTACCAGTGTTTATCATCGTTTTTCTTGTCAGCTTCAGGTATGGGGTTGGGGGCGTGGGGAGGATTTGCAGTTAGCCTTCAGGCTGCTAACCATTCGCGGGTGGAGTGAACATGGGTTAGTTCAAACACCACCGTTTTTATTTTCAGCTACGAGCAGCAGCTTCTAGGCAGATCCCTGAGCTTTCTCTTCATCCACACCTTAAGAAGCAACCTTAGCACCTGGAAGTTCATATCGTCAGCTTTCCAGTTCTCCTGGAATCTTTGGGTTAGGCCCAGTGGCAGTCTCAGGGAGCTGCCTAGAAGCTGCTGCTGGTAGCCGAAAAGTAAAATAGTAGTGTTTGTACTACCCCATGTTTGCTCGACGCACATATGGTTCGCAGCCCGAAGGCTATCTGTAGAATTCCCCCCACGCTCCCCCCCACCCACCCACCCACCCACCCCCACCCCCCCACACACACACACAAACACACACACATACACACACACGCGCACACTAACACACGAAGTAACGCTCACGAACAGAATCGTCAGCAGCCTGCAGTTAGCTGCTCTTTCTTTGGGGCCTACGAGTACCAACTTCCAGGCTGATCTACTACCTTTCTTTAACTACGTACCCAAACCAAACTCTGGTCTTCCTCAGGGCTTTTTATTTCTGCTATATATAGCGATCGCTAGTTTTGACCCCATTTTGGCAAATGTGACGCTATACAAATGTAGAAAAAACAGTTTGTTTGCCCTTGATGGCCCTACAATTTTTTTCGAAGGCTATAAAGGCTACAAAAAGGATTAAAACGCTGTCCCTGGAGAAGGCCTAAAACAATGAACATAGAAAAACACCTAGTTTCAGATTTGAAAAAAGACTGGTCTTCCTACACTCTCCCATTGCTCCTGCAAAAACTGTGTCTAGAGGATATGCACCAGTAGCCAGTCGATCATCAGCCCAATTAGGTTGACCAATTTTAGCTAACTACAAAAACGTATACTTTTTGGCTCATTAGATTAAGATAGTATCACGACTCATAGTGTAGCAATGTGGTGGATGATTTAGGTTTGAGTCTCAGAGTTTGTAGCTTGTACGTATAATTTTCTAGGCAACTGTTTCGACAATTCTCAGAATTCTTGATTATTAGTGAAAACGAAAACAGAAAATCGGGTCAAATTCTCAAATTTGAGGTATGAAAACGAACTGAGAAGGGTTTTGAAAACGCATTCCCAAATCATCCACTGAATTGCTAATGAGGGTGGGTGTCCAAGCCTAATAGTAAGAGAGAGATATATATGCCACCCCGATGTTTTGTAGATTTATTTTTACAAACTATAAATGCTTATCAAGTGCGCAACAGTGATTTGTTTTCAAATCTGAAAGTTTTTTTTTTCTAGCTGTATGGCCTTGGACTTCCTCCAGGGACAGCGTTTTAGTGTTTTGTATAGTTTTTTGCAGCTATTTGTTGCATTTAGGGCAAAACAAAACTAGTTTTTAAAACTTTGTTGTAGCGATAATTTAGCTAAAACGGGGTAAAAACTAGCAATCCCTGTATATCCATCCGTCCATCCATCCATCCATCCGTCTGACCGCGATGAAGCCCGACACGTCAGCCAACGGTCTTGAACTAACTCGCTTCCGTTGCCACCTGTTGCTCCCTCGCGATCACTCTCCGCCATTTTTAGCGTCGCAGGCGACGCTGCATAGAACTTGTCCAAAGTATGAATGCTTATCGAGCACACAACGTTTAAACGCAGGAACCATCTAAGAAGGAAAACTGCTCTTATCTCCCATTGCTCATAAGCTCAATAACCGGTTTATTTCCTCTTACGAAATATGAAAGCTTATCTGGCGCACAATGTTTAAAAGCAGGAACCATTCAAGAAGGAAAACTTCTCCTATCACCCAGCGCTCATCAGCTAAATTGTCGTTTTTTTTAATAATAAGAATGCTTATCGAGCGCATTCCGTATAAACGCAGAGACCATCCAAGAAGGGAAGCCACTCTTATCACCCATCGCTCATCAGCTCAATTAACGGAATATTTGTTTTTACAAAATATGCATGCTTATCGAGTGCACACCGTATAAACGCAGGAACCATCCAAGAAGGAAAATTGCTCCCATCACTCATCAGCTCAATTGCTGGTATGTTTTTACTAAGTATGAATGCTTATCCAGCGCACACCGTATAAACGCAGGAACCATCCAAGAAGGAGAACTGCTCCCATCACCCAGCGCTCATCAGCTCAATTACCGTTTTTTTTTTAATATGGATGCTTATCGTGCGCACAACATATAAATGCAGGAACCATTCAAGAAGGAAAACTGCTCTTATCTCCCATCGATTACAGCGTCCACCTTCGACCTGGCCTAGAACACCTGAATGTGGGTAAAGATGTGAAACGCGGGACCGGAGGCAAGGAGGAGAGCGACGATAGTGGTGATGAGCCTGAGATGCGGGCTGTAGAGGTGCAGGTGCAGAAGCGTGAGACTGAACGGCAACAGCAAGCACGTTTGAACAGGTGGGTGCATGGTAGGTGCATGGTGGGTGGGTGGGTGGATGCAGGGTTGGTGGTGCAGGGTGGGTGGGTTGGTGGATGCAGGGTGGGTGGGTGCAGGGTTGCGGGCAGGAGAGGTGCAGGTGCAGAAGCGTGAGACTAAACGGCAACAGCAAGCACGTTTGAACAGGTGGGTGCATGGTGGGTGGGTGGGTGGATGTAGGGTTGGTGCAGGGTGGGTGGTGCGTGTAGGGTGGGTGGGTTGGTGGGGGCATGGTGGGTGGATGCAGGGTGGGTGGGTGCAGGGTTGCGGGCAGGAGAGGTGCAGGTGCAGAAGTTTGAGACTGAACGGCAACAGCAAGCACGTTTGAACAGGTGGGTGCATGGTGGGTGGGTGGGTGGATGCAGGGTTGGTGCAGGGTGGGTGGTGCGTGCAGGGTGGGTGGGTTGGTGGGGGTATGGTGGGTGGATGCAGGGTGGGTGGGTGCAGGGTTGCGGGCAGGAGAGGTACAGGTGCAGAAGTGTGAGACTGAACGACAACAGCAAGCACGTTTAAACAGGTGGGTGCATGGTGGGTGGGTGGGTGGATGCAGGGTTGGTGCAAGGTGGGTGGTGCGTGCAGGGTGGGTGGGTTGGTGGATGCAGGGTGGGTTGGTGCAGGGTGAGGGGGTGGTGGGTGCAGGGTAGGGGGGTGCAGGGTTGCGGGCAGTAGAGGTGCAGGTGCAGAAGCGTGAGACTGGACGGCAACAGCAAGCACGCTTGAACAGGTGGGTGCAGGGTGGGTGGGTGGATGGATGCAGGGTGCGTGGGTGGGTGGATGGTGGGGTAGGTGGGTGACAAGCTTGAACAGGTGGGTGCGCGACTGGGAATGACAGGTTGTAGATGAGGGAACAGGTTGTCTGTTTTGAATTTATTTTATTAATTTAATTTAATTTATCGACTGTACTTGAACAGGATCTGTTCTTCAGTTGGTACACTCGTCTGTTTAAATTTAAAACAGGTGAGTGAATGGGAGGTGGGTGGGAGGTTGGCTCAGTGAGTGAGTGGTGGTGGTGGGAGAGTGGGTGAATGGTGGGGTAGGTGGGTGGCACGCTTGAACAGGTAAATGCGAGACTGGGAATGGCAGGTTCTAGATCTTGAATGAAAAGTGGTATTGGATATCAGGTGCAAGGTGAAAAGTGGTAGTGATATATTGCCAGCTCATTATCATCAGACACATCCTTCCTCTAAAAATCTTTACGTTACCCAGCCATATTGAGATCAGCAAGGGCAACATCGTTCATCATTATCTCTCCATCACAGTATATCACAATGGAGTTTCAGAATTTGAAAAGTGGTATTGAATATCAGGTGAATGTAGCGATATCTTGCCAACTCATCATTTAACCTACCTGTCTCTCCTCCTCAATTTTTGATTTAGATAGCTTATGTATGTATGTATGTGTGTATGCATGTATGTGTGTATGTATGTAAGTGTGTATGTATGTGTGTATGTATGTATGTGTGTATGAATGTATGTATGTGTGTATGTATGAATGTATGTATGTGTGTATGTATGAATGTATGTATGTGTGTATGAATGTATGTATGTATGTATGTATGTATGTATGTATGTATGTATGTATGCATGTATGTATGTGTGTATGTATGTGTGTATGTATGTATGTGTGTATGTATGTATGTATGTATGTATGTATGTATGTATGTATGTGTGTATGTATGTGTGGATGTATGTGTATGTATGTATGTGTGTATGTATGTATGTGTGTATCTATGTATGTGTGTATCTATGTATGTATGTGTGTATGTATGTATGTATGTATGTATGTGTGTTTGTATGTATGTATGTATGTGTGTATGTATGTATGTGTGTATGTATGTGTATGTATGTATGTGTGTATGTATGTATGTTACTGTCCAGGGGTAGGCCAAGTAGGCTTAAGAGACTTACCCAACCGTGATAGGAAATGCTTAAAAAGAAAAAGCATTGATGAACTGAACCCCAAACAATTGTTTTCCCGACATGTGAAAGCTCTTGAGCTCCTCTTTCCATGTTTGCAAAAAAGTAATGAGAACGCCTGGTGGGGTGTGGTTTTCAGGGAACCCCGTTTTCCGGCGGCAGGGAACGGGCTGCTACTTTACCTGGACAAAGCTACCATGGCGGTTGACAGCGACCGCGAACACTAAAGCACGACCGTAGGGATTCGAACCCCGCACCTCATTGATTCAACGAGCTTTACCATTGAGGAGTCACTCCTACATAAGGAGGCATAAGTACACAGCCATAGGTTGGCGAGAGATGCCAACGGCCAATCGCATCTGCACCGCTGGCCCTACACTGACCATCGAACCCCATGTTTGCTATACAACGTAACTCCTATGGACCCCAATATAGAGTAAATCAACTTTAAAGATAAAGCCATCCATGTAGTGCCCATGCAGTGCCCAAGTAGTGCCCATGTTTAACCCATGCAGTGCACATGTAGTACCCATGTAGTGCCCATGTAGTACCCATGTAGTGCCCATGTAGTACCCATGTAGTGCACATGTAGTACCCATGTATTGCACATGTAGTGCCCGTGTAGTGCCCATGTAGTGCCTATGTAGTACCCATGTAGTGCACATGTAGTACCCATGTAGTGCCCATGTAGTGCCCGTGTAGTGCCCATGTAGTGCCTATGTAGTACCCATGTAGTGCCCATGTAGTACCCATGTAGTGCACATGTAGTACCCATGTAGTGCCCTTGTAGTGCCCGTGTAGTGCCCATGTAGTGCCTATGTAGTACCCATGTAGTGCACATGTAGTACCCATGTAGTGCCCATGTAGTGCCCGTGTAGTGCCTATGTAGTACCCATGTAGTGCACATGTAGAGCACATGTAGTACCCATGTAGTGCCCTTGTAGTACCCATGTAGTGCCCAAGTAGTACCCATGTAGTGCCCATGTAATGTCCAAGCAGTGCCCATGTATTGCCCATGTGATACAGGAACATAGTGACCTTGACTAGTAAGTGTAGATGGATGAGTGGATTGATGGGTGGGTGGTGGTGGAGTGATGGGTGGGTGGTGGTGGAGTGGCGGTGGTAGGATGGTGGAGTGATGGGTGGGTGGTGGTGGAGTGGCGGTGGTAGGATGGTGGAGTGATGGGTGGGTGGTGGTGGAGTGGCGGTGGTAGGATGGTGGAGTGATGGGTGGGTGGTGGTGGATTGGCGGTGGTAGGATGGTGAAGTGATGGGTGGGTGGTGGTGAAGTGGCGGTGGTAGGATGGTGGAGTGATGGGTGAGTGGGTGAGTGGTGGTAGTAGGATGGTGGAGTGGTGGGTGAGTGGGTAGGTGGTGGTGGAGTGGCGGGGGTAGGATGGTGAAGTGGTGGGTGAGTGGATTGGAGCTTCATGGGAGTGTAGGTGGGTGAGGGGGTTAGAGCTTCACCCACGCCTCCTCCTTCTTCTGGGAAATGTAGGTGTAACTGCTGAAGGGGGTGGGTGAGTTAGTAGGTGGGTGGATTGGAGCAAGCAAGACAAAGAGACTAGGCAAGGGTTAGCTGACGTCAGCAGTTGCGCCTACATTTCTCAGAGGGAGGAGGAGAAGGCGTGGGTGCTCATGAAGCTCCAATCCACTCACCCACTCACCCCCTTGCTCCATTCCATTCACTCACTAACTCACTCACTCACTCAATCACTCACTCACTCACTCACCCCCTTGCTCCAATCCACTCACTCACCCACCCACCCACCCACCCAACCCCTTGAGCAGTTAGGCCTACATTTCTCAGAAGGAGGAGGAGGGGGCGTGGGTGCCCATGAAGCTCCAATCCACTCACCCCCTTGCTCCAGTCCACTCACTCACCACCCCACCCACCCCCCTCCACCCACCCACTCACCCACCACCTCCTGTCACCCACCCACACTCACCCCCTTGAACAGTTATGCCTACATTTCTCAGAAGGAGGAGGAGGAGGCATGGGTGCCCATGAAGCTGCACACCAGCGAATCTGTCGCCTCTGAGACCATATGGCAGCGATTCATGTCACCCAAGGTATTGCTGTCTAGTTGCTGTCCAGTTTATGTCTAGCTTCATGTCACCCAAGGTATTGCTGTCTAGTTGCTGTCCAGTTGCTGTCTAGCTTCATGTCACCCAAGGTATTGCTGTCTAGTTGCTGTCCAATTTCTGTCTAGCTTCATGTCACTCAAGGTATCGCTGTCTAGTAGCTGTCTAGTTTCTTTCTAGCTTCATGTCATCCAAGGTAGTGCTGTCTAGTTTCTGTCTAGCTTCATGTCACCCAAGGTATTGCTGTCAAGAGGTTATGTCAACTCTTGGGTGAAGCCCCCCATCTGGGGGGTGGGAGTCCGCATAGTCACCCCGTTGTCCGTTTGTCGTGTTGTCTGTATGTTGTGTTGTCCGCACGTAACCCTGGCCCTGTCGTAAACCCTGGCTTTGGTCTGCTGCACTTGATTCTGTTGCCACCTGTCGCTCCGATAGCCAAAACTCTCCGCAAGCGACGCGCGTTGGACTTGTCCCGATTGAACCCAAATTAAATAGAAAAAGAGGTTGAAACAAAATAGCCGAATGAAAACAGATTTCATTCCAGTTATGCTCTTACATTTTTTATCAGGTTGCTCAGACGTGATTAAATTGGGCCGCTTTGGGTGGAAAAAAACTTTGGACCCCTCTAACTTAGGTAAAACTTTATTTTCGGCTAAAATAAAAACTGTTTTTTTATATTTTGAGGACAAGCTCTTTCTAAAGCGAAGAAGCGGTACGGCGGCTTTTTTCTTGCCCCCCCCCTCGCATTATATTTATTTTAAATTTGTGGCTGCCTCTCACTGTATGATGGAGCAACACACCATCGACGTCAATGTGGGGCGCATCAAAAATATTAAATAAGTTTTTTGAATACTACATATAAATAAAATATTAAATATTAATATTAAATAAAATATTATATAGAAATGAAGGTTGATGAAGGTGAATAGGAAGTATTCTTTTTACTGGAAGGTCAGGCAAAAACAGCTTGTATATTTGTGGCTGCCTCTCTGCCCTAAACCCAAAATGAAGGAACAATACACGATTGACATCAAAATGTAGCGCACCGAATACTTGCATCTCTCTCGGTGTTTTTTGGCGGAGCCCCCCTTCAGGGAGGTGGGAGCCCCCAGGGTTACCCATTTGTCCGTCCGACCATCCGACCATCCGTCTGACCAAACCGAAGCCTGACACGTCAACCTACGGTCTCGTAACTATCTCGCTTCCGTTGCCACCTGTCGCACCGTCGCAAACACCTCTCCGCCAATTTTTAACGTCGCTTGCGATGCTGCATATAACTTTTTGGGGGGGCCGTCACGTTTTCAGCTACTTTCAGCTTTTCAGCTACTTGGTGCGACGCTCAGGTGTGGCAGTTTTCCCAGAAATGGGCCTTGCGTCGCACCTTTTGCGGCGCCAGCTGACCTGCAGGAACTTGAAAAGAAAAGAAAAACTGATTAATCTTACCACATGATCAGCTTAGTTTGCTCCCTGGTTTCCGTGGGTGTCGCACGGGGGGGCTTGGAACAGGAAGACGGTGAGCAGCCCCGAGTTGGCTGAAAAACCATGTAACCATTCGTAATCAAAGTCATATTCTCGCAACATGAAGGAGCAGCACACCATCGACGTTACCGGGGAACGAAGGTTGAAACAAGTTCAGTTATGCAGTATTTTTTCGAATTTTATTTGGTATTTTGGAACCAGGTTTCTTTTTACTGAAATGTCTTTTCAAGACAACTTTTAAATTCGTGGCTGCCTCTCTACCCTAAACCCTAAACACAACACAAAGTTGCAACACACCATCAAGGTCAACATGGGACAACATTTAATTTTTGCTTTTGGGACCCTGATTTTTGTGTACTGGAATTTCTTTCCAAGACGACACTATCCAGTATAATTTGATTTCCCATACCCAATTTCATTTAATTTCCCATGCCCAATTTAATTCAATTTCACTTGTCAATTTTAATTTAATTTCACTTGTCCAATTTGATTTAATTGTGTGGCTGCCTCTCTCAACATGAAGGAACAACACACCATCGACGTGAACGTGGGGCAATTTTATTTATTTATTGCTTTTGGACCTGGATTTGATTGTTTACTGGGATTTCTTTCAAAGGTGACACTATTCAATTCATTTTTACTTATCGTGTACAATTTAATTCAATTTCCCATGCCCAATTTAATTCGATTTTCAGCGTCAAATTTAATTCAATTTCCAATGTCCGATTTAATTTCCCAATGTCTAATTTTATTTCATTTTGTGGCTGCCTCTCTCAACACGCAGGAGCGACACACCATCGATGTGTACACGGAGCAAAATTTAATTTTTGTTCCAGACCCGGAATGGTTGTTCTGGAATTTCTTCCTAGACGACACTGTCTAATATAATTTAATTTCCCATGCCCAATTTAATTTAATTTTATATGTCCAATTTAATTTAATTTCACACGTCCAATTTGATTTAATTGTGTGGCTGCCTCTCTCAACACGCAGGAGCAACACACCATCGACGTTGACATGGGGCAGCATTTAATTTTAGATTATGGACCCGGATTTTTTGTTCACTGAAATAACTTTCCAAGGCAACAATATCCAATTTAATTCAATTCCCAATGTCCAATTGATTTAATTCGATTTCCAAAGTCCAATTTAATTTACTTTCCAATGTCCAATTTGATTTAATTTTGCGGCTGCCTCTCTAAACCCGCACCAACCCCCACCCCCACCCTCCCAACCATCAACACGCAGGAGCAACACACCATCAACGTGAGCATGGGGCAACATTTATTTTTTGCTTTTGGACCCGGATTTGTTTGTTTTATGGAATTTATTTCCAAGATGACACTATCCACACACACAGGAGCAACACACCATCGATGTGAACATGGAGCGTTCCGAATACCTGGATGCGTTCATCCCTTGTGCCAGCACCGGACCAGGGGGCGGTGAGGGGGAGGCGTCTGAGGCCCCCCCTGTGGCGCCTCCGCCTGGTGAGCTGGTCCCCGAGGTTAAGCTCGAAGAAGAGGTGGTGGCCATTCTCAACGGCTCACTGCGTGCGTTGTTCGCTAAGCACAGCGTGTGCAATCTGGAGAACGTAAAGACGTGGCTCGGCGCTCAGCCACAGCTCTCCAGGGTGGTGACCATGCTGACTGACAGGTAGGCAACAGGTGGTGACTGCGCTGGCTGTGACCATTCTGACTGACAGGCAGGCAACAGGTGGTGACTGCGCTGGCTGTGACCATTCTGACTGACAGGCAGGCAACAGGTGGTGACCATGCTGACTGACAGGTAGGCAACAGGTGGTGACTGCGCTGGCTGTGACCATTCTGACTGACAGGCAGGCAACAGGTGGTGACTGCGCTGGCTGTGACCATTCTGACTGACAGGCAGGCAACAGGTGGTGACCATGCTGACTGACAGGTAGGCAACAGGTGGTGACTGCGCTGGCTGTGACCATTCTGACTGACAGGCAGGCAACAGGTGGTGACTGCGCTGGCTGTGACCATTCTGACTGACAGGCAGGCAACAGGTGGTGACCATGCTGACTGACAGGTAGGCAACAGGTGGTGACTGCGCTGGCTGTGACCATGCTGACTGACAGGCAGGCAACAGGTGGTGACTGCGCTGGCTGTGACCATTCTGACTGACAGGCAGGCAACAGGTGGTGACCATGCTGACTGACAGTAGGCAACAGGTGGTGACTGCGCTGGCTGTGACCATTCTGACTGACAGGCAGGCAACAGGTGGTGACTGCGCTGGCTGTGACCATTCTGACTGACAGGCAGGCAACAGGTGGTGACCATGCTGACTGACAGGTAGGCAACAGGTGGTGACCATGCTGACTGACAGGTAGGCAACAGGTGGTGACCATGCTGACTGACAGGTAGGCAACAGGTGGTGACCATGCTGACTGACAGGTAGGCAACAGGTGGTGACCATGCTAACTGACAGGTAGGCAACAGGTGGTGACCATGCTGACTGACAGGTAGGCAACAGGTGGTGACCATGCTGACTGACAGGTAGGCAACGGGTGCTGACTGTGCTGACTGTGACCATGATGACTGACAGCTCTCCAGGGTGGTGACCATGCTGACTGACAGGTAGGCAACGGGTGCTGACTGTGACCATGCTGTCTGACAGCTCTCAAAGGTGGTGACCATGCTGACTGACAGGTAGGGACTGTGCTGACTGACTAACTGACTGACTGACTGACTGTTCTGACTGACTGTTCTGACTACGCTGACTGACAGGTAGGGAACGGCAACTAATAATAGTGTTTGAAAAACTATTATTAAGTAATATTATTGTAGTGTCACAATGATATTAGTTTTTCAAATGAATTCAAATTCCTGGTGAGGCGGCTCGTCCGTATAATATTAGCTAGCATTCACTAATATTATTAATTCACTAACATAATAGCAATTCAGGGGATGAACTGGACAAAACGTTTCCGTGGGAACTCGTTCTTCGTACTTCATAACTTGAAATCGAGAATTTTTGCCTGGAAATCCGAGAATTCTCGACATCGTTGATCGAGGGAACAACGACATACGAAACATTTGTCCAGTTCATCCTCTGAATGGCTATAACAAACTTAGCCTTTCCCTATTTAGTACCCTGTGCCTGTCATGTCAGTTCTTAGATGCACTAGCTAGCCTCAGGTTTGGGACAAGGTCTGGGAAAGGGAGCTGGCTCGAAGCTGCTGTGCGTAGCTAAAAAAGAAAGAGATAGGGGATTGCATTGGCTTAAGAGCAAGATTGATTGTGAGCGATATGAACCAGGGTACTTCCAAGCGCGCGCTTTTGCGCGCTGGCGGGCTGCCTTTATTAGCCCCACTGCGGGTTTCGCGTATTTTTTTTGCAACCCCCTGTGGGTGCAGCAAGCAATTTTTGCGCTTTCTGCACTACAAAGCGCAGTTTTTTAATTTTCAAGTGCGCTAAAGCGCTGGCCAATTTGGTCAATGGAAGTATCCTGATTTGAACTAACTTAGCTTTTCTCCACTGACAGGGCCCTCCACGAGGCGGTGCTGGTGGCCAGTATTGTACAGAACCCTAAACCCTAAACCCTAAACCCTAAAACTGACAGGGCCCTCCACGAGGCGGTGCTGGCGGCCAGTATTGTACAAAACATACGGAGGGTGTATGTGCTCAAGAGCACTGGAAACAATATGACGGATCCATTCAGGGAGGTGGTGCTTGAGGTGGTGGCAGACAAGGAGTCGTTCAAGAGGGCCGAGGTCACGGAGCTAGCTACCTCAAGGGTGCGTTACTGTTTGGGTCATTACCCTGTTTTGGGGGTTAGGGGTGGACAGTATATGTGTGTGTGTGTGTGTGTGTGTGTGTGTGTGTGTGTGGGGGGGGGGGGGGGGGGGGGGGGTTAGGGGTAGGGGGGGGGGGGGGGGGGGGGGGGGGGGGGGGGGAGTTAGGGTTAGGGGTGGGGGTAGGGGGGGGGGGTTGGGGGTCAGGGGTAGTATTTGTTAGCTTGTTGTAGTATTTGTTAGCTCTTTCTTTTGAAGCCCTCTCCTATACGGTTGGGGTTGGGGGGGTAGGGGTTGGGGTTTGGGGGTAGGGGTAGGGGTTGGGGTTGGGGGTTAGGGGTAGGGTGTTGGGGGGGGTGTAGGGGGGCTGGGGGTAGGGGTTGGGGGGTAGGGGTAGGGGTTTGGGGTAGGGGTGTGGGGGTTGGGGTAGGGGTTGGGGGTAAGGGGTGGGGGTAGGGGTTGGGGGGGTAGGGGTTGGGGGTAGGGGTTGGGGGGTAGGGTGTTGGGGTAGGGGTTGGGGGTAGGGGGTTGGGGTTAGGGTTAGGAGGTTTAGGGGGTTCGGGGTTAGAGGGTTGGGGTTAGGGGTTGGGGTAGGGGTTGGGGGTGAGGGTGAGGGGTTGGGGTAGAGGGGGGTTGGGGTTAGGGGGTGTGGGGGTGGGTGGGTAGGGGTTGGGGTGGGGTATGGGGGGTAGGGGTAGGGTAGGGGGTGGGTTGGGGGTAGGGGTAGGGGTAGGGGTTGGGGGTGGGGGTAGGGGGGGGGGGGGGGGGGGGTTGGGGGGGGGGGTAGTATTTGTTAGCTTGTTGTAGTATTTGTTAGCTCTTTCTTTTGAAGCCCTCCCTATACGGTTGGGCAAGTCCCTTCAGCCTATTTGGCATACCCCTGGACTGTAACATACATGCATACATTTGTATGTATGTATTTGTATGCCTTGCCTTGCCTTACCTTGCTTAACTTACTTTTAAGCCGGAGACCCATGGTGCACTGTTGATAAGACTATCGTCTGCTGTGTGAGCCGGTACACCATGGGCAGCAGACGTCTGGGCCAGGTCATATCAACGGGAGCACTCCAGTATTCACTCGTTTTTGTTAGGCTCGTGTTGCACTGCTCACCGTGTATTGTTCTGCCTGTCCGAATGTATGTATCTATGTTACAGTCAAGGGTTAGCCAACTAGGCTGAAGAGATTTGCCCAACCTTTACAACAGGAAAGGCAGTTTAAAAAACAAGCACTAGTGAATTGACCCCCAATAAATCGCAAACAACGGGGGCCCGGAGTTCTTGCTGTGCTAATCATTTAACTTGACTTTTTGTTCCACATTTATTTTAGCATTTTGAGTAATTGGTTAGGGTGTAATTAAGGTAATGCATGCTCATATGGCGTTGTGCTTGCGTTCATACGCGCCCATCTGCACTGTTTATTTGGGGGGCTAAACGTAGGAGCTTCTATGCAGCTCCATTTCCCTGTCCTTGGGCCAAACCTGAAGCAAGCTAGTTTGCCTGACAGCTGGCATGACATGACATGACAGCTGACATGACAGCTGGCATGACATGACATGACAGCTGGCATCACTGCTGACATGACATGACAGCTGACATGACAGCTGGCATGACATGACATGACAGCTGGCATCACTGCTGACATGACATGACAGCTGGCATGACATGACATGACTGGCATTCCAATGCAGCTGGAAGCCTTGGGCTTGACCTACTGGCTGGCTAATGGAGCTGGCTGGAAGCCGCTACGCGTAGACCAAGAGGGAAACAGTGCCCATCAGCCTCATCGCTCCCTCATGCAGCCAAGTCATCTTACATTTTGTTTATGCCACAGCTCCCTCAAGTCATCCGTCTCACTGCCCCCACATGGCATCTGTGTGCCTGCTACATCATGCCATCTATCTCACTGCACCAACATTTGGTCCTTGTCCCGGCTACCTCGTGTCCAACTGTCTCACTGCCTCCACATGGCATCTGTGTGGCCTCGCTACTTCATGCCCAATCATTTTTTTTTTTTTTTTTGCCACCTGCCCCCACATTTGGTCTTTGTCACGGCTACCTCGTGTCACCTGTCTCACTGCACCCCACATGGCATTTCTGTGGTGCCTGCTACTTCATGCCATCTAATCTCACTGCACCCACATTGATCTTTGTCACGGCTACCTCGTGTCACCTGTCTCAATGCCCCCACATGGATCTGTGTGCCTGCTACTCATGCCATCTATCTCACTGCACCCACATTTGGTCTTTGTCACGGCTACCTCGTGTCACCTGTCTCACTGCCCCCACATGGCATCTGTGTGCCTGCTACTTCATGCCATCTATCTCACTGCACCCACATTTGATCTTTGTCACGGCTACCTCGTGTCACCTGTCTCACTGCCCCCACATGGCATCTGTGTGCCTGCTACTTCATGCCATCTATCTCACTCCACCCACATTTGGTCTTTGTCACGGCTACCTCGTGTCACCTGTCTCACTGCCTCCTCATGGCATCTGTGTGCCTGCTACTTCATGCCATCTATCTCACTGCACCCACATTTGGTCTTTGTCACGGCTACCTCGTGTCACCTGTCTCACTGCCTCCTCATGGCATCTGTGTGCCTGCTACCTCATGCCATCTATCTCACTGCACCCACATTTGGTCTTTGTCACGGCTACCTCGGGTCACCTGTCTCACTGCCTCCTCATGGCATCTTTGCGCCTGCTACCTCATGCCATCTATCTCACTGCACACACATTTGGTCTTTGTCACGGCTACCTCGTGTCACCTGTCTCACTGCCTCCTCATGGCATCTTTGCGCCTGCTACCTCATGCCATCTATCTCACTGCACACACATTTGGTCTTTGTCACGGCTACCTCATTTCATCTGTCTCACTGCCCCTCCATGGTATTTCTGCGCCTGCTACCTCATGCCATCTATCTCTCTGCACCCACATTTGGTCTAGGTCAGTTACCTCATGGCATCTGTGTGCCTGCTACTTCATGCCATCTATCTCACTGCACCCACATCTTATCTTTGTCACGGCTACATCATGCCATCTGCCTCACTGCCCCCCGTTGGCATCCATTGGCCTGCTCCCTCTTTTGATCTATCTAACTGCTGTCACCTCGTGTCTATGTCACGGCTCCCTCATGCCATGTATCTCACTGTGCCCTCGTGCCATTTATCTTACTATCTGCTTGTTCTTTCGTATCATGCATCTGCCTGCTCCCTCCTGTCATCTATCTAACCGCTCCCACCTCTTGTCTATTTCACGGCTCCCTCATGTCAACTACCTCACTTACATTACATTACATTACATATTAGAGTCTACTTGACACCGCGAGGGTGTATGAGACTCTGTGCTTAAAACAAAAAGAAAAAGCACCCACAAAGCAAAAACCCTCACTGTGCCCTCGTGCCATTTATCAACCTGCTCCCTCTTGTGATCTATGCACTGTTTCTTTTTTGGGCTACGCATAGCAGCTTCCAACCAGCTCCTTAAGCCAGTAACTGAGTCGAGTCCAAAGATTACAGCTGCTATGGAATGCTTGTCAAGTCGGCTTTCAGATGCACTAGCTAGCTTCAGCTTTGGCCGAAGGGTGGGTGAAAGGAGCTGCCTAGAAGCTGCTATGCGTAGCCCAAAAAAGAAACAGTGGATTTATGTACCTCCACACTCATGTCATCTAGCTCACTGCTGCCACATCTCATCTATTTCACGGCTCCCTCGTGTCATCTATCTCAATGTTCCCTGATGCCATTTATCCACCCTCTCCCTCGTGTGATCTATGCACCTACTCACTTATTTTACCGACCCTAAGTGCGCCCACTCTTTTGTAGGAGTGGCAGCTCCATTCGAACTGAATCCCTGGTGTCGCTGGTTTGTGTCGGGAGACCGACCTCCTGGGGTGAAAATCCTTTCACACCCAGATAAAAAAGAAATAAAGAAAAGAAAAAGAAAGAAAAAATGTTATTGCACCTGAAAGTTAGAGAAGAGGAAGACGCAAGGAAGCCCATCTCCACCAGCGTGAAAAAATAAAAAGAAAAAGAAGAGGAAAAAAACATGTAAAAAAACTGTCACGACTAAAAACAATCTAACTCACTGCTGCCACATCTCGTCTATTTCACGGCTCCCTTGCGTCATCTAACTCACTTCTCCTTTATGTCATCTATCTCATTGCCGGTGACTATAGCTAGCTCCGGCTTACGCGATGGTGTCCTTAACTCTGCGTCCTGTGAGTAACTGTATTACACGGATGCAACAATTTCAATTTCTATTTCTATCTCATTGCAGAAAATCAATGTGACGGAGACCATGTACAACCGAGTGGTTAAGGACATGTGCCAGTCCAAGGGGCTCCAGTGGCAGCTGAAAGGCGGGGCCGACTTTTAGCCGACTAGTTATTATATTTGAGTTATTTTAGTTATTATGTTTGATATCACTACATCAAGGGGAGGGGGGGGGGGGGGGGGGGGGGGGGGGGGCAACAAAAGCTTCTTTCCGGGCAGTGCTAGAGATGTAATTGCATGGTCTATCAGCTTCTAGGCAGCTCACCGTCTATAACTTCTAGGCAGCTCACCGTCTGCACTCTGCAGGCGGAGGAAACATGGGTAGTATCACTGTTTCTTTGTTTGGCTACGCGTAGCAGCTTCCACCCAGCTCCTTAAGCCAGCAACTGAGTCGAGCCCAAAGATTACAGCTGCTATGGAATGCCTGTCAAGTCAGCTTTCAGATACACTAGCTAGCTTAAGCTTTGGCCGAAGGGTGGGTGAAAGGAGCTTCCGAGAAGCTTCTACGCGTAGCCCAAAAAAGAAACAGTGGGTAGTATATGTTTGGGGTACAACATTGACCCCCCCCCCCACACACACACACACACACACACACACACACACACTCACACACCACCCACATACATTGACCCAACCTACCTCAAGCTTCTCTGCGTCCTCCTAGCATGTTTGGGGTACAACATTGATACTACTGGATTGGATTGTTACATGGGTCTTCAGCCACCTCAAGGCTGCTCACTGTCTTCCAATTCCAAGTTTTCCTGTGCGGCACTCGTTACTTTCATAAAAACCCGGGAGCACAAAAAGTGGGTTAGCCAGTTTAAAAATGACGGGGTGATCACCAGGGGTGGTCAGGACGCTGCGTCCTGCGTCGCAGGCGCAACGTCAACGGGTCCGTTGCGAACCGAGGTGCAACGTGGGGAGGGTCCGTTGCGTCCCATACGCAGCTTCAGTGTGTTGGTTGCGTCACAGGACGCAGGCTATGAAGTAGGTTGCATCTCAGGACGCAGGCTGTATAATTGGTTGTGTCTCAGGGCGCAGAGCTGGGGGTCCTCCTGGACAACCCTGGTGATGACATGGGGGTTAGCTGAGGAACTCGTCTAGTAATAAGCCACACTTAACTCTGCAAGCAGCCGAAGGTTGAAAGACTTTGTTTATCGTTGATTGTTTGAAGAAATTGGATCAAACATGTTTTGATGAGAATGCTTTAATTCTAATGGATTATTTTACTGCCCAAGACGCCGAGCAGCCTGGCTGGGGTCGTGTAAACACGTTCGAGGATTGCAGTCGTCGGCTGGGGGTGATCATTAAGAATAATTGTAAACTTGAACTTGAACTTGGTTACATAGCTTCAGCCAGCAATTTGGCTGCTCGCCGTCTTTGGCAGTAACAAAATTATCATTAAGAATAAGTGTAACAAGGTTCTATACGCCAGGTATGGCGTCTAAGTGACTAACTGTCTGCACATTGCTGCCAACAATTACCCCCCGTGCGAGAACCACGGGAACCGGGAATTTCTAGTGCACATTTCGGAGTGCAGATTCGAACCGGGGACCCCTCCGGTTGTGGGGACCATTCCAACCCGTACACCACTCGGGACAAATATGTAATCGCTAGGTTTTCTATTGAGTCTCCTTCTTCACTCCCTTGGAAAGAAAAATATAAGGGGCTTATGTACTAGCAGTGAAACAACACCGCCCTAGAGTCAGACTCGAGAAACCACCGCCGTCTTCCGGCAGCGGGGCTCGAACTCCGGTCGCCGAAGCCTTAACGACCGGGTCTGGACCAAACCGCCCACCAGACTGGGACTCCCGCCCTCCGCCCTCCTTCGGGCGCCTTGGTCGAGTGTCTTCAAGTTGGCGAGTTGATTCGCAGTTGCTGGCCCAAGGATCAACTTGAACTTCGTTACATATGCTCAGTCTGGAGGGCGGTATGGTCCAGACCTGGTCATTAAAGCTTCGGCTACCCGAGTTCGAGCCCCGCTGCCGGAAGACGGCGCGTGGTTTCTCGAGTCCGACTTTAGGGCGGTGTTGTTTCACTACTAGGACATAAGCCCCTTGTAATCTTTCTTTCTTGGTCGAGTGTCTTCAAGTTGACGAGTTGATCAGCAGTTTCTGGCCCAAAGATCAACTTGAATTTGGTTACATATGGTAGCTTCAGCCAGCATTTATCCTAAGATCAAGGATCCTCCGTCGATAGTTAATTGTCCAACAGAAATTCGTGTCCCTCGTCCGAGCCAAGACAGTGATTCTTGTCTACAGTCCTGGCCAAGAATCTCTAGTCGAGTTCAGTCTCACCGCTGACACATAGCCTTGACAATGAGTTTGCTGTGCTCTCGCTAAGGTAAGGCTTAAAGGGGGCTGAAACTGAGAATGTGAGATAAATGCAGCACTGACATGAAGAATTGTTCGTTTTCTTTGCTTTTTCGTTTTAGCCCCCTATTTACAAAAAAGTTAATCGCCAGAGAAAATGTAAATGATGGAGCTGACCAAAGCTAGTTAGTTATGACTTATGAGACACATGGCTGACGTGTCAGGCTTCAATTTTTCAGTCGGTCGCATAGACGGATAAGTGGGTAACCCTGGGGTCTCCCGCCCCCCAGGAGGGCGGGCTCCACCCAAAACATGTAACGTCCCAATCGAATACTTGATTACACACGATGGCAGCGTGACACCTCCTAGCCACCAATGTTTTTGTTTTTGATTGTTGTTTTGTCAGAGGTAGCCGAATAGGCTACCTCTGACAAAATAAGGGATCTGCCCAACTCCGAATAATCTAGACCACCACGAGATTAGCAGGAGTTGCAGGCTATATTAACAAGCATGTAAAACTTTGGTCCGTCCTCTTCAAGCATTGTGCTCTTAAGCCCCCTTTGATTGATGACCAGCTCATGAAGCGCTTACTCGTCATTCCAGCCCCTTCTGATAGTCTACATTCATCTAGAGTATTGGAAATATTATAGACCAGGCAAATTCCTGTAGCCTAGTCGGGTTCCCCTCACCTGGCTGGGCTGAACCACGTACACGCAGTGTATTACACACCCGCGGGTGAACCCGTTGGACCGAGTCCCAGGCAGTTGGATTCGGTTGGATTCCTGGTCCCAAGTGAAGGAATAAGTGAAGGAATCCCCCCCCCCCCCCCCCCCCCCCCTCCCCTCTCCCCATACAAGCCTCCAAACCCCTAGGTAAAGTCACACCGACTTCTGTTTTCTTTTCTAAAGGCCCCTCCCTGTGCGATGGAATGCTTGATGCATGCATGATATAACATTGTCTTATGCCTGCCTTCTCGTATGCGCAAGATAATCATCGTGCCTAGATGCCCGAGACACTCCGAGGTATCGAGAAACCAGTCCTTCGGCTTTTATTATCTTAGCATGTTACGCCATTTACAGATGGACGCCGTAGGCCCGCTTGCTTAGACTCTTTGAATCATCGTAGCTTTGGTTAGCGCAAAACGCGGAGTCAGACAGACGAGGAAAGACGTCAGACCTCCGGAGCCCTTAACGGACGCACCCCGAAAAAACCCAGCATAGCATAGCGCAGCATAGGTATGGATGGCCGACCGAATCAGGTGCACCTCTCAGCCCAGGGGCTGGAGCGGCACGTCGCAGGGCGATCTGTGATCAGCGGCATCGGCTTCGATTTGCATGAGGGCGACATCGTCTTCATCACAGGGCCCAGTGGCGTGGGCAAGTCCTTGCTACTCAGATCGTTGGCATGCCTCGATAAACTTCAAGTGAGTGTAACTTAAGCCATGTCTAGTGCAAGCAAACTGGCTGGCCCCCTCAACCTCATGCCTAGGCTTACTATTTATTTATTTTATTTATGCCATTTTCTCTGGCATGTACTCACTTGTTTGCTGAACTGCGCGCAGCTCGGAGGAGGCCAGGGGAATGTGGATTGGAGAATTTAGAGGAGGGAGGGGGTGGGGTGGGAGGTTAAGGGTCAAAGATCCATGTTGTGTTGGGTGGAGAATGGGCAATTATCGCAAATGCACTAGCCGGACACCAGCCCGGTCATGGCCATCTTGCATGCCTTGATAAATAACGTGAACAATGTTGGCACATGCGCCAAGTCAACTAACACATGCCAAGTCAACTAACACATGCCAATCCAACTAACACATGCCAAGTCAACTAACACATGCCAATCCAACTAACACATGCCAATCCAACTAATACATGCCAATCCAACTAACACATGCCAATCCAGCTAACACATGCGCCAAGTCAACTAACACATGCGCCAAGTCAACTAACACATGCCAATCCAACTAACACATGCCAAGTCAACTCACACATGCCAATCCAGACCAGGTGTCAAAACTTGTCATGGCCATCTTGCCTGCTTGCTTGATTTGCTTATTACCCGCCTACACGACCACCACCACCCACCCACCCACCACCACCACCACCCACCACCCAACCACCCAACATCACCACCCACCACCCATCACCATCACCAACACCCATCACCAACACCAACACCCAACACCCACTGTCCACCGCCCACCATCCTCCTCCCACCACCTCTCTGCAGGGTGGTGACCTGCTTCTAGCTGGCAAGATGCCTGCTCAACACAGCTTCGCCCCCCAACACCACCACACAGCACCCACTGTCCACCGCCCACCATCCTCCTCCCACCACCTCTCTGCACGGTGGTGACCTGCTTCCAGCTAGCAAGATGCCTGCTCAACACAGCTTGCCCCCCCAACACCAACACCCAACACCCAGCACCCACTGTCCACCGCCCACCATCCTCCTCCCACCACCTCTCTGCACGGTGGTGACCTGCTTCCAGCAAGCAAGATGCCTGCTCAACACAGCTTGCCCCCCCCAACACCACCACCCACCACCCACTGTCCACCGCCCACCATCCTCCTCCCACCACCTCTCTGCACGGTGGTGACCTGCTTCCAGCAAGCAAGATGCCTGCTCAACACAGCATTGCCCCCCCAACCAACCACCACCCACCACCCACCACCCACTGTCCCACCGCCCACCATCCTCCTCCACCACCCTCTCTGCACGGTGGGTGAACCTGCTTCCAGCTAGCAAGATGCCTGCTCAACACAGCTTGCCCCCCCAACACCAACACCCAACACCCAGCACCCACTGTCCACCGCCCACCATCCTCCTCCCACCACCCCTCCGCAGGGTGGTGACCTGCTTCCAGCTAGCAAGATGCCTGCTCAACACAGCTTCGCCCCCCAACACCACCAACCCAGCACCCACTGTCCCACCGCCCCACCATCCTCCTCCCACCACCTCTTCTGCACGGTGGTGACCTGCTTCCAGCTAGCAAGATGCCTGCTCAACACAGCTTGCCCCCCCAACACCAACACCCAACACCCAGCACCCACTGTCCACCGCCCACCATCCTCCTCCCACCACCCCTCCGCAGGGTGGTGACCTGCTTCCAGCTAGCAAGATGCCTGCTCAACACAGCTTCGCCCCCCAACACCACCACCCAGCACCCACTGTCCACCGCCCACCATCCTCCTCCCACCACCTCTCTGCACGGTGGTGACCTGCTTCAAGCAAGCAAGATGCCTGCTCAACACAGCTTGCCCCCCCAACACCACCACCCAGCACCCCACTGTCCACCGCCCACCATCCTCCTCCCACCACCTCCTCTGCACGGGTGGTGACCTGCTTCCAGCAAGCAAGATGTCCTGCTCAACACAGCTTGCCCCCCCAACACCACCACCCACCACCCACCACCCACTGTCCACCGCCCACCATCCTCCTCCCACCACCTCTCTGCACGGTGGTGACCTGCTTCCAGCTAGCAAGATGCCTGCTCAACACAGCTTGCCCCCCCAACACCAACACCCAACACCCAGCACCCACTGTCCACCGCCCACCATCCTCCTCCCACCACCCCTCCGCAGGGTGGTGACCTGCTTCCAGCTAGCAAGATGCCTGCTCAACACAGCTTGCCCCCCCAACACCACCACCCACCACCCACCATCCACCGCCCACCATCCTCCTCCCACCACCTCTCCGCAGGGTGGTAATTTGCTCCTAGATGGCCGGACGCCAGCTCAGCACGGCTTCCCCCAATGGCGAGCCAAGGTGGCGTATGTCAGCCAGTCTCGAATCACTGCGAGGGGAACTCCTGCTGAGCTGTATTATCAGGCACAGCAGTTCGGTGCCCAGAAGGTGTGTAGCTGGTGCTGGTGTGTGTGCACAGTCTTGGGGTGTGTGTATGGGGGGATATAGGTGTGTGTAAAATGTGTGGGGTGGGTGTGGGGATGGGTGGGGTGGGTAGTGTAATGGTTGTTGTGTGTGTTGTGGTGTGTGTGGAGGGGGGACGGAAAACGAATGTGTGTGGGGTAGTGTGGTTGTCGGGGGGGGGGTGTGGGTAGATTTGGTTCCAGGGGCGGGGGCAGAGGCGTGGGTGAATGTGTCTGTTGGTGGGTGAGGTGGGTGGGTGGGGGACCTTCCCAATTAATAATGTAATGCTGCTGGATGTAAGTCTGAGAGTGCACCCAGACCCACACTCAAACGCCTGCCTTCCCACACACAACCACAACACACCCTGTTTTTAATATTCAGGGGCTGCCTCAAGGACACCTATTAGCGCTTGTTCCCCCCACCCCCCACCCCACCGCACCCAACCCCACCCCATCCCCCCCATCTACCACTCCTGTCCACCTCCCTTTTTGGGCTAAGCAGGGGCTGTCTCAAGGACACCTACCAGCGCTTGTGCTCCGGACCCGGGCACGTGCGCGCCAAGACCCCAGTCCGCAACCAATGCACCCCACCCCCGCGTAACCACGCAACCCTGTGCACCTCCCTCTTTGCGGCTATGCATTGGAGTAAGTCCGTCACGAAAGGGATGAACTTACCGGAGCGCTGTGCACGAGCTTGGCTTAGACCAAGGCGTCTTGACAACTAGAAGAGGGAGTGTGCAGGCCCTGAGGTCAGATCTATCGGTAAGAACTGCCAGGCAGCAGGCAGAAGAAGAATCAGCACATCATGAATGAGACGATAAATTAAATATGATGCATGTCTTTCTTTCTTTCCTTCCCTTCCCTTCCCTTCCCTTCCCTTCCCTTCCCTTCCCTTCCCTTCCCTTCCCTTCCCTTCCCTTCCCTTCCCTTCCCTTCCCTTCCCTTCCCTTCCCTCCTTCCCTCCTTCCCTCCTTCCCTCCTTCCCTCCTTCCCTGCTTCCCTCCCTTCCCTCCTTCCCTCCGTCCCTTCCTCCCTCAACCTCCCTCCTTCCTCCTTCTCATCTCTCTCCTTCCTCTCCTTCCCCCTCCTTCCCCTCCCATTCCCTCCTTCCGCTCCTTCCTCTCCTCCCTCCCCCGGCTCCCTCCTTCCTTTTCGTCTCTGTCTGTCTGCCTGCCTGTCAGCCCGTCTGCCTGCCTATCTGTCTTTTCTTCTTTTCATGTATTTCATTTTCCTCATGTCATCCTTCCCACCTTCCCCCATCACTTTGCAGGGAGGCCAGGTGCAGCGTGTGGCGTTGGCCCTAGCTGTAGCGCTCAAGCCTCAGATTCTGCTTCTGGATGAGCCAACAAGCGCTTGCGACCCTCTCTCCACTCGCAAGTGAGTTCATGCTGCTACACACGATACAGCAGTACACACACTACACTCACTACACACACTACAGCACTACGCACACCACACACACTACACACACATAACAGAACTGCAGCAGCCCACTACATATGAACATGTAACCACCACGAACGAACTAGTCTCTACTCGCAAAGTGAGTTCGTGCTGCTAAACACGATACAGCAGTACACACACTACAATCAATACACACACTAAATTACTGCAGCAGCCCACAACATATGAACATGTAACCACCTCGTACGACCTTGTCTCCACTCGCAAGTGAGTTCATGCTGCTACACACACTACAGCAGTACACACACTACACACACACTAAATAACTGCAGCAGCCCACAACATATGGAACATGTAACCACCTCGTACGACCTTGTCTCCACTCGCACATGAGTTTCATGCTGCTCAACACACTACAGCAGTAAACAACACACTAACACACACAACTAATAACTTGCAGGGCGCTTCACAACATATGTGTAGTAACCACCGCGTACGACCTTGTCTCCACTCGCAAGTGAGTTCATGCTTCTACACACACTACAGCAGTACACACACTACAGCACTACACACACCACACACACTACACACACATGACAGAACTGCAGCAGCCCGCAACATATGAGCATGTAACCACCACGAACGAACCAGTCTCTACTCGCAAATGAGTTCATGCTGCTACACACACTACAGCACTACACACACTACAACACTACAAACACTGCACTTACTTCACACATTACATAACCGCAGCACGGCAGCAGCCCACAACATATGAGCATGGAACTACCACGGACGACCCTGTCTCAACTAGCGAGGGAGTTCATGCTTCTTCATACACTACGGCATTTCACACTCTACACTCACTAAACGCACCACACAAACTACAGCAGTACACACACTACACACTACACACACTACCGCAGCATTCCACAACATATGAGCATGGAACTACCACGAACAACCCTGTCTCAAGACGCAAGTAAATTCCTGCTGCCACACACTCATACACTACACTGCACAGTTAATCAATTTACCTTGACTCGATGCCCCTCCCCCCCCCCCACACACACACGCACACCACACAAGCCATCCATCCACCCCATCCACCAACCCCATCCACCCACCCATCCACCAACTCTCCACCTTACCCATCCACCACCCATCCACCATCACCCACCTCACCCACCAACCCTATCCACCAACCCTATCCACCAACCCTATCCCCCCACCCTCTCCACCCACCCTATCCACCAACCCTCCCACCACCCCTATCCAACCACTATCCACCACCCCCATCCCCCACCCACCCCCTCCCCCCTATCCTCCATTCCCCCCTCCACTACCCCCCCCCCCCCCACCCCCCCCCACACCACTACAGCACCCACCACCCCCATCACCCACCCACCCCTCCCGCCCACTTCCCCGCCCCCCCCACCCCCACCCACCCACATACACCCCCACCGACACACACATCCCCAGTTTGCAACCTGTGTTTTCAGAAGCTGACAGAATCCGCTGTCCAGAACTGTCAAAATCGTGGGGCTTAGCCCAGTGGCTGGCTCAGAGAGCTGCCCAGAAGCTGCTGCTCGTAGCTGACAAGAAAAACTATGCACCCCGCCATTTGCAACCTAGTGTTTCTGGAAGCTGACAGAATCCGCTGTCCAGAACTGTCAAAATCGTGGGGCTTAGCCCAGTGGCTGGCTCAGAGAGCTGCCTAGAAGCTGCTGCTCGTAGCTGAAAAGAAAAACCCTCACCACACCATGTGCAGAGTGGAGAAAGCTACAACAGGCTATAAAAGCTATATAAAGCTATAAAAGCTATACAAAGCTATAAAAACCCTGTCCCTGGAGGAGGCCTAAAACCACAAAGCTAGAAAAAAACCACTTTCTGATTTGAAAAAGAATCCCTGACGCACCCTGCCATGTACACCCATCCACCACCCACCCATCCACCCCCCACCACCCACCACCCATCCATTCACCACCCCCCCCACCACCACCACCACCCACCCCATCCCCCCCCACCCCCCCCACCCCCCCATCCACCAACCCCAACCCCCCCACCACCCACCCATCCCCCCTACCCCACCCCCTCACCAGCCACCCCTCCACCAGCCCCACCCCCCAATCCACCAGTCCCCCCCCCCCAACACACCCATTCCCCCCCCGCCCCCCCCTACGCCCCCACCGGCCTCCACCCACCCCCCCCCCCACCTCCCCCCCACCCTCCCCGCCCAGCCCGCCCCACCCCCCGCCCCCTCCTCCCACCCACCCATCCACCACCCCTCCCCCCACCCCTCCCCCCCCTCCCCCCCCCCCCCTCACCCCCCCCCCCCCCCCCCCCTCCCCCCACCCCCTCCCCCCCCCCTCCCCACCCCCCCTTCCCCCCCCCCCCCCTCCCCCCCCCCCCCCCGCCCACCCACCCACCAACCGCCCTCCCCCTCCTCCCCCCACTTTCCCTCCCCCCACCAGAACGACCCCCCCCCCCCTCCATCCCCCCCCCCCCCCCCCCCATACCCCCGCTCTCCATCACCAACCCCAATTTGCAGAGTGGAGAAGGTCCTCAAGGACTGCGGTGCGGTTATCGTCTGGGTCACCCATGACTCTGCTCCCATCCCCCCACCCCCCCAACCAACCCATCCACCAACCCCATCCATCACCCCCCCCACACACACACACCACCACCACCACCTCAACCCACCCTTTTCAGAGTGGAGAAGGTCCTCAAGGACTGCGGTGCGGCTATCGTCTGGGTCACCCACGACCCTGCCCAACTCACTCGAGTCGGACATGGGCGTGTGTTGGAGCTGCCCGTGGGAACGTTGTCTCCGCCACTGCCTGCTCCTCCTATCATAGCTGCTCAAGAGGCTGAAGCCACATTGATTATGCAGCCAGAGCACAATCTAATTTGAGGGGCTCCTTCCGTCCCTCCCTCCCTTTCTTCCATCCTCCCTCCCTCCCTCCCTCCCTTCTTTCCTTACTTCTTTCCTGACACCCTCCCTCCCTTACTTCCTTCTTTCCATCCTGACTTCCTTCCTTCCCTCCTGACTTCCTGCCTTCCTCTCTCCTCCCCCTCCCCCCCCGCCTGCCCTGTCCCCCACCGTCCGCTCCCTTTCTTCTTCCTCTCTTCCCCCTTCCCTCTTCCCCCTTCTCCCCCTCCCCCTCCCCCTCCCCCTCCCCCTACCCCCTCCCCCTCCCCCCCGCCCCTCCCCCTCCCCCACCCTCTCCCTTTCCCTTTACCCTTCCCTTCCCTTCCCTCCCCCCCCTCCCTCTCTCTTCGCCTAACCACACTCAACCCTTCCTCCCTTACTGAACCGAATGAACTTACATACGTACTTACTTACTACTTACTCCCTCCCCTCCCGCCCTCCCTCCCCCCGCCATCCCTTCCTTCTTTCCTTCCTTTCTTATTTCCTCCTCCTCCTCCCCCCATCTGAAAGACCGGTTCGCGTCGGTCTGTAGCTTCGCAACACCACTCATAGCTTGGCGGCTTCCTGATATCACCCCCCCATGGACGTTTTTCATTTGGGAGCAGTTGGTCGCACATCTAACTGAGTGAATTGTAATTGTATAATGGAATGATCACTGTAGCACGAACTCAGGGTCCCCGCCGGTGAACTGATTGTTTGGGGTCCAATTCATCAATTTTATTTTTATTTTTGACGGAGCCCCCTCTTCAAGGGAACGGGAGTCCCCAGGGTCACCCTGTGTCCGTGCGTGTCTTACCGAGACGAAGCCTGACAGGTCAGCCAATGGTGTCTTAACTAACTCGCTTCCGTTGGGCACGCCTGTCCCTTGTCCCCCATTGCCAAACATCCTCCGCCATTGTGTGGCGTCGCTTGCTAATTGCAAAAAAATTGCAAGACTTCCAGCACCTGCCTTTATCAGGCGATATTCATACAACAACAACAATGCAAACAACAATTCTCAGTCGATATTCATTGCCGTACATTGCAACATTGTCATAGACAGGCCAAAGACGCCCTCAGCTGCTTGATAACGATTCGTTGGGAATCAGGTCGACTTCCTGATGTTATAATTTTGTACTTTGAAAAATAATATTTGTTTACTGTACCCTTAAGCCAACTGTGGGCTACGAATCTACGCAAATCACCTGTGATTGGATTGGATTGGATTGCTACATGTTTTTTCGGCTAACTCTGGGCTGCCCACAGTCTTTCAATTCCAAGTCTCCCCGTGTGACACCCCCACATCCTAACGTCGAGGTTAGGCTAATCCTTTTTATTATGGAAGGAATTTCATCGCAGGAGGTGGGTAACCCTAAACAAACCATCAATTCGGAGAATTCAGGTTGAATGGCGTTGCCTCTCATACACATGAGTAGGCGCATCCTTGGGGTCGCTGGCTTGTGTCGGGAGATCCACCTTCTGGGGTGTAAGTCCTTGCACAACTAAAAAAAACCCAGCCTAAGCCAGGACTAAGCATTTTTTGAAGGGTGGGTCTCCCCACAGTAGTACTTTACACACAGTACACACAGTACACAGTTTTTTTGAAGGGTGGGTCTCCCCACAGTAGTACAGTACACACAGTACACACAGTACACAGTTTTTTTGAAGGGTGGGTCTCCCCACAGTTTTTTGGCAAACAGTTTTTTTTAAAGGGTGGGTCTCCCCACAGTATCCCTAGACTCGAAGGATTATGTATTTATGTGTGACGTGGCGGAGCCTTTCCTACGCGGAACGAGGAAGTAGGTGCCCTTTGGTACTGCGACGGTATTTACTTCCACCAAGACCCTTTTGCCATCAACCCAGCCCTCTCGGCCAGCAACCCGTTCTGTTGTCAAGACACGCTAGTGAGCACTATCCATTGAATACTCCGATGTAGCACAATGCAAATGTGAGGACCTTTGTCGGGCCCGACGTGCGGGCCACACAGGGGCATGGGTGTATCGAGGAGGAAGGATATAGCTTCTCTGGTCTTCAGTATTCGAAGTTCGGAAGTGTCGGTTGGTAACCTAAGGCCTCGCGAAGTGCAGGCCCGCAGGTCCAGTGGAGGCGGGCCGGGTTGTTGATGGGTAGTTGATGGGTAGGTGCAAGGGGCGGGCCGAGTTGGGTTGGGTTGAATATTTCATCATCATTGTATCATAACGCGCATGCGCTGCTTTTTCTT